>JAJPUD010013750.1:0-40492 GCA_023553655.1 Myrmecobius fasciatus
ATTGTTGAAGAATTACCCACACATATGTTATGCAAATAAAATAAAATTTAAAAAAAAAAGAAAATACTTAAGAAATCTGATCGACACAATAATCAAACAATAATTCCAATGCATCACTGATGAAAAATGCTACTTCCTTCTCAAAGTGGGGAGGGAGGAAGAAAATTTGGAACAAAAGATTTTGCGAAGGTAGATGTTGAAAATTATCTTTGCTTGTATTTTGAAAAATAAAAATCTATTTTTTTAAAAAAAATACAGAGCCCTTGCATTTAAAGGATCTTTGATGGCTTGAGACTGGATGGCTTTGTAAGGGAATGATTATGAGACAAAGGAATGATTATTAGCTGGTCCTTAAAAAAACTCAAGGCTTACATTCTGTTTCATTATTGTGGGTTTGCCTACTTCCAAAGTAGACTTGAATTCCTCTTCCCTTTCCTATGGAGGCATGGAGTAAAAATGAGAAGGGATGTTATATCAATAAACCAACTTCCTCATTAAAAATAGGAGTAAAAATTAAAGTTCTCAGAAGTATATGACCTCAAAAAAGTCATACAGAAAGAACTGTAATTTGAAAACTGATCCTCTGAGACAAATCTAGAGATCCTTTCAAGTATTTAATAATGCCTGTTACCTTGGTAAATAATGGTCTTGAGTTGCCATAATCAAAGCAAATGCATCACTTGATGGCCAGGGAAGAGTAAAACTTTGGTATGAAACAGCGATAATGGAAAGAGAAGAGAAAGAGTAAATCATTGGAGACAAAAGACCGAGGGATGTCTACAGGGATTCACACTAAAAAGCATTCCCTAGAATGATAGTCTCCAAACATTTTTGATCACGCACTCATCTATAAAAAAATCTTTGCACATTTATTCCTATATATCCATATATTTTTTTTAAAAACAAATTACATCCCTTCCTTATTTCTTCCCTCTTCTCCCTTCTCTCTCTCTGTCCGTATAAAGAATCAGACTCTTACCTGCGGATACTCTGTCCAAAGGAATATAAATTTTGTTAACCAAAACCTTGCAAGATATCTTAGGGTTTACAAGCTGGGTTATTATTTTTTAAGGATTATACTTAAACCAAAATTATTCAGGTTCCCATTGATTGGCCAGCAATAGATCCCAAACCAAGACTCACTTAGTCATTTGGTTCTAATGACTCAGAACGAATGTACATAGTAATTGGTTCTATTTTGACCAGAAACCCTAAAGGTCTTCCCTTTCCAAGTTGATTTTTTTAACTAAGTAAAAGAGGGCATTTTGCTTCATTTCTTAACTACCCTTAATCACAGAATGGGCATTGTCTCAAACAAACTGAGACCTAGGAAAGTCCTCAACTTAAAAAAAGTATTTGTTCTGGAGAGCAATTTGGAGTTATGCTCAAAAAGTTATCAAACTGTGCATATCCTTTGACCCAGCAGTTTTTCTATTGGGCTTATATCCCAAAGAAATCATAAAGGACGGAAAGGGCCCCACATGTGCAAGAATGTTTGTGGCAACCCTTTTTGTAGTGGCTAGAAACTGGAAACTGAAGGGATGCCCATCAATTGGAGAGTGGCTGAATAAATTATGGTATATGAATGTTATGGAATATTATTGTTCTGTGAGAAATGACCAGCAGGACGATTTCAGAGAGGCCTGGAGAGACTTGCATGAACTGATGCTGAGTGAAGTGAGCAGAACCAGGAGACCATTATTCACAGCAACAACAATACTATATGATGATCAATTCTGATGGACATGGCTCTCTTCCACAATGAAATGCTTCAAACCAGTTCCAATTGTTCAGTGAAGAAAGCCATATACACCCAGAGCGAGGGATGTGAAACGTGGACCACAACATAACATTTTCATGTTCTCTATTGATGTTTGCTTGCATTGTATTTCCTTTATCTGATTATTCTTTCTTGTAGATATTTCTCCTGCACAAAAATGATGTGTGGAAATATGTATACATATATTCGATTTGTCAAGTATTTTAACATAATTAACATGTAGTGGATATCCTGCCATCTAGGGGAGGGGTGGGGAGTAGGGGGGAAAATTTGTAACAGAAAACTTTGTAAGGGTTAATGTTGAAGAATTACCCATACCTATGCTTTGCAAATAAAAAGTATTAATAATAAAAAAATAAAAAAATTATTTTGCATCCAGATCTACATCGAGGGATCAATCATTTTGATCTCTATCTTGCTACTAGACCCAGATGGCTCCAGAGGAGAGAGTAAAGCTGATAACTTTGCACAGCCCTTCCTCGCTTAAATCCCATTCACTTGCAAGTCATTCCATCACCTTTCTGAAGTCATTGGTCTTTTTGGAAGATGAAGGACAAACAACAAATTATATATGCATACTACTATATTAATAATCATGTATATTATATAATGTGCTGCCTTTCACTGATGGAAGGAATTTTCTTATCTGGGCATTCTTAATACGAAATAAATTTATAGATCTAGTCCCTATCATTTGACCCTTTCATGGCCAAATTTTGAGAATGAGTCATTTATTTATCTACATTTACTGGCCTTATTCCTCATCAACAATATATTTATTCTGCTCTACAATCTAATTTTTCTGACAACTCTATTAAAACAGCTATCTCAGGAATCCCCCATGATAACCTAATTTGTAAATCTAAAGCCCTTTTCTCAGGCAATTTTTTTCATCTTTTCTGTAGCTAAACTTCTCTTTCTTTAATGTTTCCTTATAAATAGTACCAACTTGCAAACTGCCCAACATATTCTCTTACATGCAGCACACGATCATCTTAGTTTATGTTTTTTGTCTTATTGATAGGTATTGATGCTTCCTTATTCCTCCTGCTATTATTCCCCAACAATGATTTCCTTTTTCTTCCTCACTATTTTTGTTTCTAATCATTTCACTGGTGTTTGGACAATAAGGTATAATTGCTTAATTATAAATTAATTAATTCACTTAATTAATTTTTGGACTGAAGATAATTTGCTCTCTTCTAGTAAGAATATATTCACTTTATTTGTGAAGGCTATCTCCCCCTACCCAAGAACCTAATTATGGGTGATAAACAAGAATAAGGATAGATATATGACTTTATGAAGATAAAAGATAAAAGGGAAATTAGATTTATTAAAAAACCAGGATTATTCAATCATAGAAAGTGTTCAAAAATCCCTTTCAGATTCTCCACAGGTGGCTCTATCATTTCTCCAACCCCTTTAATTAAAGCTTCAAGATACTTCAGCATAAATTTTTAAAAAATGAATTTTCAGTTTCACTGCTTTTATTCAGTCACAAAACCTTTCTATAGAAAAATGCAATTCTAGGTTCCAAAGAATGGACTTCAAAACTAGCTTTTGAAAGGTAACACATTGTTAAACTCAATCCTACTCTGGGCCTAAAGGTAGACAGAGGAAGTCAGGAAGACCAAAATTCAAATGGAATTATAGTAATAAGACCCCCATCACAATGTTCCAGGGATCAAATGACTTGTTGTACTGTAAGTAAACTACTTTTAAGTTAAGTAAGTAAACTACTTTATTATCCAAATAATAGTTATGATTACTATGTTTTTACTTTAGGTAATAAGGGCCTAGAAATGGACTATTTCTTTAATTTGCCTTGGAAAGGGCTACATATAGATTGACATTATCATGGCTGGTATTTCTCCTCAAATCCATTGAGCTGCAGCTGAAGCACTAGACTTGGAGTCAGGAAGAGTAGAATTCAAAGTCTGTCCTTTGGCACTTATAAGGTGTGTGCTCATGGGCAAATCAGCTAACTTCTCTGACTTAAAAAATTTCCTTATCTGCAAAATGATGGGGATTAGATTAGATTAGTGGTTCTTAACTTCTCTGATGAAACCTTAGGCTGTGTCTCAAGCTAATTTTTTTAAATGCATAACATAAAATAAAGACAATTACAAAGGAGACCATCAATATTGAAATACAATTCTCAATTTTTTTATGTTCATGAATCTCAGGTTAAGAACTCAGGAGAAGATACTTTATTTTTTAGTTTTCTCCTACTTCTAAAAAGATAATTGCCTGAACTTGCTGCTGGATGAAGGTCTTGAAACTGACTTGAGACATGATTGCTTTCTTCAAGAATTTCATATGGTTATTGTATCATAGGATTGAGAACTGAAAAGGATTTTAGAAATTAGCTGATCTTCTACATGGGGATTTTCTAAGTAGTATTTTATTTTCCCAAATACATACAAAGATAGTTTTCAACATTCATTCCCCTCTGCAAAATCTTGTGTTCCAAATTTTTCTTCCTTTTTCCCTTCCTCCCCCTCCTCAGGATAACAAACAATTCAGTATAGTTTAAACACGTGTAATTCTCAATCACTAGGCTCAGAGCTGCATGCTCTGAAATGAGAGAGTTTAGTGCATCTCTGTTCTCAACCTGTGAGGATTGAAGCATACTAGAGAAATATATGCTCCTCCTGCAATAGCATAGGGCAATGTCAGCTGGTAAGTAATGAGCCAAATAAAAGCATCAGGACATAGTTGCCATAAGGAGAGAAGCTGCTGCAAAAATTGCCCAGTTGAAAAGAGTCTTGATTAAGGGGTAACTTCCTTCTGTTTCAAATAAATAGCCCACAAAACACAATCATATATGAGGCTTGAAACTGGTTACTTTATCAAGAGCACTACTTATTTAATTGTTGAGGAACCAGTTATTATTATAGGACACACACAATAGGCTTCTCAAGAGGAACAACTGTGGATCATACAAGCCAGGGACCTCTGTGCTTAAAGAATTGGATAACTTCCATCTTGTTTGCGCCAGTGTTGTTTCTTTGGCAATTGCTTATTCAGATATAGACCCTGGGAACCATATCTCAATTCTGTATTCTATAGGGGATTTGGAGTCAGTTCCCCTTTATGCCTCTGTGTGAGAAGTCAGAGGGAACCAGGGTGTTGGCAAAACCAGATACATTACTTAACATTTTGGGAGGGGAATTGCCACAGATCAAGATTGGCCTCAGATTAATTTGGTATGCCCATTGCTTAAGGTTTCACCCGTTTCTGCTTTAGGAAATCTTAACACTCACAAATTCTCCACATCAATTCAATGATCACTTATTGTATGAATAATTTTCAGAGTATTAAATTAGTGGGAAATCTACAATCCAGTACTCACCGAATTAACAATCCAGTTCATAATTGAATGATTAAGTATAAAAGGAACCAGGGGAAAATAAATATGATTTAGGGATAATCTCAAGCTCTGACTCTTGGTTTTTATATCATTGCTCAAGGGTGTTATGATTTGGGGGGATCTCTTGATAGCTCATTTGATGATTGGTCAAATTTTTATAAGGAAACTAGAGGACAACATCAGAAAATGCAGATAAACTCTTCTGTAGCTTACATAGGCAGGGCCACTGCCCTGAGTCAGTACTGTTAATAGGATTGCAAGTGTTAAACACCAGAGAGCTCAATCATGTCAACAACATAGCTATTTGTATGATTTGACATTTACTGTTGACTGATACTTTTTGTATTAATAGTGATGTTGATTATGATCATAGACAATGTTTGGAACACTAATACAGTTGTGAAATGATGCAACCATTCTGGAAAGCAATTTGGAATTATGCCCAAAGGGCTATAAAACTATACATACCCTTTGATTTAGCAGTGTCACTACTGGGTCTGTATCCCAAAGAGATAATAAAAAAGAGAAAGGGATTCGTACGTTCAAAAATGTTTGTAGCAGCTCTTTTTGTAGTAGCAAGGAACTAGAAATTGAGTGGATGCCCATCAGGTAGGATATGGCTAAATAAGTTATGGTATGTGAATGTAATGGAATATTATTCTATAAGAAATGATCAGTGGACTGATTTCAGAAAATCCTGGAGAGAGTTATATGAACTGATGCTAAGTAAAATGAGTAGAACAAAGAAAATATTGTACATAGTAACAACAAGATTATGTAATGATCAACTTTGATGGACTTGGTTCTTCTCAGCAGTGCCATGATTCAAGATAATTCCAATAGAATTGGGATGGAAAATACTAATCATTTCCAGAGACAGAACTATGGAGACTGAATGTTAATCAAAGTATGGTATTTTCATCTTTTTGTTTGTTTGTTTTTTTCCTTTTGGTCTGATATTTTTTTGTACAACATGACAAATATGGAAATATGTTTAAAAGAACAGCACATATTTAACCTATATAAAATTGCTTGTGGTCTTGGGGGGGGGGAAGAGAGAAAAATTTGGAACACAAAGTCTTACAAAAATGAATGTTGAAAACTATCTTTACATGCATTTGAAAAAAACTAAAATATCAGAGAATGGGGAAAATGCTGAAAACTATCTTTACATATATTTGAAAAATAAAATATTGTTGAAAAAATAAAATATTTAGTTGTTTTTAATTGTGTCCAACTCTTCCTGACCCCATTTGGGGTATTCTAGCAAAGATACTGGAGAAGGCTGTTATTTTCTTCTCCAGGTCATTTTATAGATGAGGAAATTGAGGCAACCAAGGTTAAATGGCTTGAGTCACATAGCTAATAAATGACTGAAACTGGATTTGAACTCAGGTCTTCATAATCAATATGAATTTGTTAAACACCTCCTATATTCAGGCACTATGCAATTTAGAGCACAAAAAAACCCTTTTTGGCCATTAAGTCTAACCCCCTCATTTTACAGCTAAGGGCATTAAAGAACAAAGGGAATTAAGTGACTTAACCAGCTAATAAGTGGGTATTAACTGTTCAGATATCTAATAAGTATCTGAAAAAGGATTAGAATCTCATACTTTCTAACTCCAATTCAGTGACCTAGCACCACAGATGATGGTGATATTAATTATAGAAATGGAATTTACTGAAGGAGGAAGAATTTCAATTGGAAATAAACTAGACTAGCTTGGGAGAGGATAGAAAAGAATAAAATAAAATAGAACAGAATAGAATAGAATAGAAAGCTTAGTCTCTATACCATTCATATGGGCCTTTCTAGGAGCAGAGAAGTCCTCAGAATGAGAGAGGCCAGAAAACCTCTTCCCTCCTCAATGACTATGACTTAAGGAAGATCTTATTCTTCAAATCATGCATTTTTATATCATTACTTGAAATGCTACCATTATAACCTCCTTTGTTTGATAATTGGACCTCATTTTTATTTTTATTTTATTTTTTATTAAAGCTTTTTATTTTCAAAACATATGCAAAAATACTTTTTCAACACTAACCCTTGCAAAACCTTGTGTTCCAATTTTTCCCCTTCTTCCCCTCACTGCCTCCCCTATATGGCAGCTAATCCAATATATGTTGAATATGGTGAAAATATATGTTAAATCCAATATATACATACATATTTATACAATTATCTTGCTGCACAAGAAAAATAAAATCAAAAAGAAAAAAATTAGAAAAAATAAAATGCAAGTAAGCAACAACAAAATGAGTGAAAATTCTATGTTATGATCCATACTCAGTTCCAACAGTCCTCTCTCTGTGTGTAGATGGCTCTCTTCATCAAAAGATCATTTGAACTGGTCTGAATCATCTCATGTTGAAAAGAGTCATGTCCATCAGAATTGATCATCATATAATCTTCTTGATGCCATGTACAATGATCTCCTGGTTCTGCTCATTTCACTTAGCATCAGTTCATGCCAGTCTCTCCAGGCCTTTCTGAAATCATCCTGCTGGTCGTTTCTTATAGAACAATAATATTACATAACATTCATAAACCATAACTTATTCAGCTATTCTCCAACTGATGGGGATCCACTGAGTTTCCAGTTTGTTGCCACTACAAAAAGGGCTGCCACAAACATTTTTGCACATTTGGGTCCCTTTCTCTCCTTTAATATCTTTTGGGGATATAAGCCTAGTAGAAACACTGCTAGATCAAAGGATAGATAGGCACAGTTTGATAGCCTTTTGGGCATAGTTCCAAATTGCTCTCCAGAATGGCTGTATCCATTCACAATTCCACCAACAATGTATTAGTGTCCCAGTTTTCCTACATGCCCTCCAACATTCATCATTATCTTTTTCTACCATCCTAGCCAACCTAAGAGGTACCTCAGAATTGTCTTAATTTGCATTTCTCTGATCAATAGTGATTTAGAGCACCTTTTCATATGAATAGAAATGGTTTTAATTTCTTCATGTGAAAATTGTCTATTCATATCCTTGACCATTTATCAATTGGAAAATGACTTGAATTGTTATAAATTTGAGTCAATTATTTATATATTTTAGAAATAAGTCCTTTATCAGAACCTGTGAATGTAAAAATGTTTTCCCATTTTGTTTCTTCCCTTCTATTCTTGTATACATTGGTTTTGTTTATACAAAAACTTTTTAACTTAAAATAATCAAAATTATCTATTTTGTGTTCAATAATGAACTCCAATTCTTCTTTGGCCCCAAATTCCTTCCTTCTCCACAGATCTGAAAGGTAAATTATCCTTTGTTCTTCTAATTTGCTTATAATATCACTCTTTATCTCTAAATCATGAATGCATTTTGATATTATCTTGATATAGGATGTTAGGTATGAGTCAATGCCTAGTTTCTTCCATACTAGTTTCCAATTTTCCCAGCAGTTTTTGTCAAATAGTGAATTCTTATCCCAAAAACTGGGGTCTTCAGGTTTGTCAAACACTAGATTGCTATAGTTATTGACTATTTTATCCTGTGATCCTAATCTATTCCACTGATCCACTACTCTGTTTCTTAGCAAGTACCAAATGATTTTGATACTACTGCTTTGTAATTTAGTTTTAGGTCTGGCACAGCATGGTCACCTTCATTTTCATTCTTTTCATTAATTTCCTTGAAATTCTTGACCTTTTGTTCTTCTAGATGAACTTTGTTATCATTTTTTCCAGCTCTATAAAATAATTTCTTGGAAATTTTATTGGTATGGCCCTGAATAAATAGATTAATTTAGGTAGTATTGTAATTTTTATATTAGCTCAACCTACCCATGAGCAGTTGACATTTTTCCAATTGATTAGATCTGACTTTATTTTTGTGGAAAGTGTTTTGTAGTTGTGTTCATGGCTTTGCCTTGGCATGGACCTGATTTTTATAAAGCAAGTGTTATGCATTGCACATTATGCAAATTTATTAATTTATATTTTATATTAATGCTAAAAATATAGTCCTTTTTCCAATGGATCACAAATTGAGAGTCGTGAGATTAAATTATTGGTTAGTAAATGATTCTAATCTATGCTTCCTTTCCCTAAAAACATCTTTTCTGGTGGTACAGGGAAAATATAATGGACAAAAATCAGCAGGCAGCTTTAAAATTTTTCAAGCATTGTAGGAGCCAAAAAGAGAAGAAAACATAAATTACTTTGTAGCTATTCCATACTGGGTAAGTAAAAAAATGAAATAAAGGTGGAAATGGCCAATTGACAATTCACTGCTATGTTACTAAATTTGAACTGAATGCTGACTTATTCCCCACTGGAAAGAATTTCTGGGTGAAGAAGAGTAGAGAGTTTGGGAGACATTTTGTTAGAGGTGGAGAGTCTGTCCCTATGATTACAGTGGTATAGCTAATTCTTTTTTTATTAAAGCTTTTTAATTTTCAAAACATATGCATGAATAGTTTTTCAACATTAATCCTTCAAAACCTTGTGTTCCAAGATTTATTCCAATTCTCCTCTTCTCCCACCGCCTCCCCTAGATGGCAAGTAATTCAATATATGTCAAACATGGTAAAAATATATGTTAAATCCAACATAGGCATGCATATTTATACAAAGGTATAGAGAATTCTTGCAGGAGGGAACTCACTCTAACAATGCAGATCTGTATATTCTGTGCACCTGATAGTTTTGGAGAGCAAGCTGGGGGCAATGACACTTTCGTGGACAAGGTCACACAGGCTTTATAAATCAGAGGCAGGACTTTATGGATCTCAGGCTATCTTTCTAGAGCCTCTTAGACTAATTTCATGTTCTATAATAATGTCAAGCAAGGAGAATACATGCTAGAATTTGTTGAGGCATCCAATCATCATTGGTCTTAGCTTCAAGGTGAAAATGTACAAAACACTCATGTAAAGATTTTTTTGACTAATTTGCCTCTGTGCCCAGGGCTATACTTCAGTTCTTCATCACTTAACAGATCTGCAATCTCATCAGTGTGCTTTCTTTCCAGGCATACAGATCACAACTCAACTCTACTGCCTCATCTTGTCTATTTCTGGTCTGTCTTGCCATAAATTTTCCAGAGAGGAAATTCCCACCTTTGTGGAGTTTTTCTTCGAGGGCTTTAGCCTTTTGTAGGCACTCAAGTGGCACTTGGATTGTCTCTGTTAGTGCTCTTTCACTACTCAGACAATGCACCTTCTTCAATTCACTTCAAAAAATATTTATTAAGCTACTACTCTGTGTCCAATACTGTACTAGGCACTAGGAACACAAATTAGAAAAAGAAAGGTTACACCTTTCCTAGATGATACTTTTAATAGTATTTCTTTTTTTTTTTAATATATAAAGCTTTTTATGTTTGGCGGAGCCCTCACTCCAAAACCAGTTCGAACGCTCACTTTGTCTGGGTCTGAGGGAAGGTTCCAGGAGTTCACAGAGAACACTGTCTGCAGTTAGCCATCTTGGCTCCGTCCCCCTTTTTATTTACAAAATATGACTGATTTTTCAACATTGACCTTTGCAAAAACTTTTTTTCCCCAAGCTTTTCCCCTCCTTCCCCCCAACCCCCGCCCCTAGATGACAGGTAATCTAATACATGCTAAATAGGATAAATTATATGACAAATACAATACATGTACACATATCTATGCAGTTATCTTGCTGCACAAGAAACATCAGGTCTAGAAAGAGAAGAAGAAAAAACAACCTAAGAAGGAAAACAAAATGCATGGAAATATTCACAGAAAGCGTTAAAATGCTGTGTTGTGGTTCACTCTCAGTTCCCACAGGCCTCTCTCTGGATGTGTATGACTATCTTCATTGCTGAACAACTGGTTTGAATCACATCATTGTTGAAGAGAACCATTATAGTCTTGCTGCTGTGTATAATGTTCTCCTGGTTCTGCTGATTTCACTCAGCATCAGTTCATGCAAGTCTCTCCAATCCTCTCTGAAATCCTCCTGTTGGTCATTTCTTACAGAACAATAATATTCCATAACATTCATATACCACAATTTATTCAGCCATTCTCCAATTGATGGGCATCCTTTCAATTTCCAGTTTCTTGCCACTACAAAAAGGGCTGCCACAAACATTTTTGCACATGTGGGTCCCTTTCCCTCCTTTAAAATCTCTTTGGGATATAGGCCCAGTAGAAACACTGCTGGGTCAAAGGGTATGCACAGTTTGATAACTTTTTGAGCATAGTTCCAAATTGCTCTCCAGAATGGTTGGATCCACAGTTCCACCAACAATGTATCAGTGTCCCAGTTTTCCCATATCCCCTCCAACAATTACCATTATCATTTCCTGTCATTTTAGCCAATCTGACAGGTGTGTAGTGGTACCTGAGTTGTCTTAATTTTCATTTCTCTGATCAATAGTGACTTGGAGCACCTTTTCATGTGACCGGAAATAGTTTCAATTTCTTCGTCTGAAAATTGTCTGTTCATATCTTTTGACCATTTATCCATTGGAGAATGGCTTGAATTCTTACATATTTGAGTCAATTCTCGATATATTTTAGAAATGAGGCCTTTTTAATACTATTTCTTTCAGAAATCATCACAAGTAATAAGATGTCCCCTATGTTTACCCTTTGGGCTACCAGCAATTTTGTTTCTTTGATTATAGTATTTTATGATTATCAATTTCATGGTTACATTATATGTACTGGTTACATTATACTATATATAATATATATTTATGTATATATACATATGTGTTTATGTATGCATCATATATTTTTATTTTATATATATATGGTTATATTATATATACACTATATGAACTATGTTGCATATATGGTCAATAAATAGTTTGCATTTCTGTCTTTCTCTTTCTCTCATATTCATTATTAGATTCGTGTCTTTTGAGTGGCTATAGTGTCTGAGGGAAAAATCACTGGTCCTAAACATGCTGGTTCAGATATTTTCACAATTTTTCCAACTAACTTATTTGGCAAAGATGACACATGATGTTAACTTGAAAATTTTAGAATTTCTTCCCTGCCTGGAAATCAACTTTACATGAAGCCATCTCTGTGAAATATGTTTTCAAGAATAGCAATTCATCTGTGTATTGATGAACTCTGTTTTATGTATTTCATAATTAGCAATGGTTTCTGCAATTTATCTGACCATTTTATCATATTTGATAATTAATCTATTTGGCAGATCTTCTTGCAGAAAAATAAAACAAGTGTCAAGAATTCAACTATTGTTCATCAGGAAGACAGGAAAGGGAAGTAAGTGTTTCAAAAGGACACTGGCTTGACAGTTTGAATATGTCACACATTTGCCTTATAATGAGCCCTTGCTTCCCAGTTCACATCATTCATTCTGCACTTGTACAAGATATTTCAGTTAAATAATGAAATAAGTATTTCATTTCCTTTTAATTCCCACCAAAGTGATCAATGCCCATTTATCTTGGTGGTAGATAAGTAATTAGTACAGTAATGAGGGTCAAGAGACGAGTTCAAGTCACTGTTCTAACGTTTGCTAGCTTTGTAACTCTATACAAGTTACTTAGCCATGCTAAACCTCAGTTTCCTTATTTGTAAAAATGGTAATTATACTTCTTACACTAACAGTTGTCTTTTGAGTGTGAGGATCTGCATCAAAATCTCATCTTTCCCCCCACTACTTGGATATCATGGACCAAGTCACTTTATTTGGTCTCAATTTTCTCATCCATAAAATAAAAAAAAGAAATCTAAAATTAAAAAAGAAAGAAACAAGAATTTAATAAACATCTACTATATGCCAGGAACTGTGCCAAGCACTTGACAAACATCTCATTTGATCTGCACAGCAACCCTGAGAAAAGGCTATTATTCTCACTTTACCATGAGCTAGAAAAAGCATCTGCATCAAATTTCAAATATATCAGGATATAAGAAGTTGAAGAAACTGAGGCATATAAAAGTTAAATGATTTTCCATGTCCCATACTAATAAGTTTCTGAGGCCATATTTAAACTCAAATCTTCTTAGCTCCATCATGCTATTCATTCATTGTAACACCTCAATGTCTCTACCAAGGTGGATTAGACAACTTCTAAACTCTCTTCTAGCTCTCAATCTATTTTCTTGTGCCTAGGATCCCCAGAATCCTCTCTGCTCACATTCCTTTATCTTATTTCAGTGTGGCTGTCTCAACATTCTGAGTTCATTTTGAATACTTTCCCTTCACACTCAAACCATCAACAGCAAACTGACCTCTGCCAGACTATTCCCCTTAGGATTTTCCCGGATTACTTTACCTCTACTTTCGTTTCCTTTGCTCAAACAGTCTAATAAAAAAATGTTTATCCTAATCACTGACTTCTGCTAACCTTACCTCAACTTTTAATTCCTTTTTTTCCCCTTGGCACAAATTCCCTAAATAAGAACTAGCTTTATTGTCAGCCAAATCCATGTGCCCTGCCCACCTGGAGGTAGGCAGGGAGGCCATCTATCAGACAAGATAATAACTTTTTTAAATTTTCATAATTAACTGCTTCCTTTTTTATATAAAGATTTTTTTATTTTCAAAACTCATGCATAGTTTCCAACATTCACTCTTACAAAACCTTGTGTTCCAAATTGTTTTTCTCACTCCCTTTCCCACCATCCCGTTCCCTAGACAGCAAGTAAACCAATATATGTTAAACATGTGCAATTCTTCTATACATATTTACACAATTATCACATTGCACAAGAAAAATCAGATCAAAAATGAAAAAAAGGGAAATAAAACAATATGCAAGCAAACAACAGCAAAAAAGGGAAAATACTATGTTGTGATCCATTCTCAGTTCCCACAGTCCTCTCTCTGGGTGCAGATGGCTTTCTTCATCATAAGGCCATTGGAACTTGCCTGAATCATCTCATTGTTGACAAGAGCCATGTCTATTCAGAATTGATCATTGTATAATCTTGCTGTTGCTGTGTACAAGTTTCTCTTGGTTCTAATTACTCCATTTCACATCAGTTCAGGGAAGTATCTCCAAGCCTTTCTAAATCATCCTGCTGATCTGTTTCCTTTTGTTTTAACTACATTGGTTTTATTTATGTACAAATTAAAAAAAAACCTTCAAATAATCAAAATTGTTCATTTTATTTTTAGAAGATAAATTTTATATTTTATCTTCATTTTTAATATTTTCCATTAACTTACTTGATTCTTACTTCTTTCCCTGTCCATAGATATGAAAAGCAGTTTCTTCCTTGATCCTTTAATTTTTTTAAATGACATTTTATATATAAATCATAAATCTGGAGTTTATCTTGGCATATAGTGAGTTGATCTAAACCTAAATTCCTTCCAACCGTTTTACCGTTTTCCTAACAGTTTTTTTTTTCAAATACCAAGCCCTGTAGGTGGGGTTTATTGAATATTAGACTTCAAATTTATTTATAAAGTTATACTGGAGGAGGAGGAGACCTTGGAAAAAGATGAAAAGCCCTTGACTCTCCCTGCTTTTTCCAAATCTTGTACTGATTCAGCTACCATTCTGGAGCTTTCAGGCATTCTTAACTCTGCCTTCTGGAGGCATGACTTGACTAAAAACAGGTAGGTATCTGGACATTGATCAAATAAACAGCTCTTGCAAGTTCTCTGGAAAGCCCAAGCAGACACTGAACACACAGGTTTCTGGACCCCAGTTTGATTGCCCATCAAAAAGTTTTTTAACCAAACTTGCCCAGCAGTTCTGGACTTCAGCTCTAAGCACTATTACCCTGGATTTACCTTTT
This sequence comes from Myrmecobius fasciatus, assembly GCA_023553655.1. Classification (NCBI taxonomy): domain Eukaryota; kingdom Metazoa; phylum Chordata; class Mammalia; order Dasyuromorphia; family Myrmecobiidae; genus Myrmecobius; species Myrmecobius fasciatus. The sequence goes on from JAJPUD010013750.1 coordinate 14,878, forward strand.
AAGAAATGCTCTGATGTTAAATCAGATCAAACCCTTAGAGTGGTCTGAACTCTGGTCCTTGATACTGCTTTCTGTTCAAGAAAATCCTTGTAAAAACCTAGAAAAAGCATCTGCATCAAATTTCAATGTATCAGGATCAGAGAAGCATTTTTTTCACTTATCTGCTATTACTTTTACATGGTCTTTAAAAAGAATAAAATTATTTTAATTTCATTGAAGTTGATTTATAGAGAAATTCCTTTTTCTTTTAAAGGAAGATAGGTAGTACAGCCAATAAAGTGTTAAGCCTGAGTTCAAATTCAGTTTTAGATACTTAATAGCTCAATGACTCTGGGCAAATCATATAGTGTCTGTTTATCTCAGGTTTCTCAAATGTAAAATAGGAATAATAATAGTACCTATCTTCCAGGGTTATTTTGAAAATAAAATTTGGTAATATTTGTAAAAAGTGCTTAACACATATTTAAATGCTTATTCTCTTTCCCCTTTCTCACTTAAAAACCTATAAATTGGTGAGAGATAAAGGGCATAGTGGATAGAGTGAAATCAGGAGGCCCTAAATTCAAATACAATGTCAGACACTTTTAACTTTTCCTAGCTATGTGACTCTGAGCAAGTCACTTATCCCTAACTGCTTTGCAGAAAACCAGAAACAAACAAACAAACAAAAAAACTAATGATGATATGCAAAATCCTATTTTAAAAGATTAGGTAAGAACAATGAATGTGACTTTGTGTTTTTCTTTCTTTATATCATGTTTAAATTCAAAGTTCTGAGCAGTAATAAACCTCTGTATTTCACCTTTTTAAGTCTGTGCCTGTTGAATGCAAAATCCTTCCAACCTAAATTAATCCTACACTTGCCCACAATCACATAGCTAGGAAGTATCTGAGGCGGCATTTGGACTTAGGTCTACCTGATTCCAAGCCCAGCACTCTAACTGTCGCTCTGCACCATACTACCTCTATAATGATAATTCACATTTATATAGTGTTTTAAGGTTATAAGATTAAGGTTAAGATTTTGTTTCTGCCTCCAGATTGGCTTTACTGAAACAATTTCAGATAGCTAGAGTTTAGGTCTGCAGGGAACATTACAGATGCTATTTCAGAAACCTTTTCTTCTGCTAAACTTACACACACACACACACACACACACACACACACACAGATTTATAATTTCAGTCATGTAGATGGAGAGTCATTGAGTTGGAAAAAATTCTTTCAGCAATAAAAAAAATCAGCAACTTCTCTGTAACTCATAATCTTAGAAAGTTATTTAAGCATTGAAAGGTACCTAAAATCTTAGGCTTGATCTATGTGACTTATGTGTCAGAGGCAGGATTGACTTTAAATCTTTCTTACTCCAAACCTCTCCCTCTATCCACATATTGAACTTTTATCCCGTCTTTCTCTTAAGAAGTGATGATTTAGACTTTGACAGTCAGGTAGTACAGTAGTTTACTTTAGTCACCCACACAAGAAATTAAGTTTCAGTATGTCAGAGTATACCACTCAAAATGTAGTGGAGTTTTGCTCACCAAGGAAGAACTGTGTCAAAACTCAGAAATGATTCCACTAGTAATTAATATCTTCCATAGAGTTAACTCAATTTGCTTAGAACAAGATGTTAATGAGAATGAGGAAACAGAGGAAACAACTGTATCATTTGTTTTCAAAGGAAGGTACAGAAGATTTAGGGGATATCTGTTTTTGCCAAAGCTACTCTCTAATTGTATAGTGTTCTTTAGTTCATCAAATACACTTAACTTTAAGGGGAATGGAAGTGGAAGTTAGGTGGTCAAGTGGATAGAGCACTAGTCCTGGAGTCAGGAGGATTTGTGACCTCTCACACTTAGCTGTGTGACCCTGGGCCTCTTCCCGCTCCCCCAAAGAGGAAAAGTGGAAATACAATGAAAAGCGTATTGGCTTAGGAGTCAGGCACTTCAGATCCCAGCTCTTCTACTTATTATGTATCCTTGGGTTAAACACTTAATCCTCTTAATTCTGAGTTTTCTAATAAAAGTAGGAATAGTTACAACTACAGTGGCCAGTTCGCAGTAAGGGATATTATGGGTCCAAATGAAATCATGTATGTAAAATATGTTACAAACTTTAAAGAACACTGTAAATGTCAGATACTGATATTTAATATGATCTTTGTAGTACCCCTGTGAGTTGGGCAGAGTATTATTATCCTAGAAACTACTTCAGTTTGGAAATTTCTTTCAGTCCTGGAACTCTTGCCTTGGAAGTCACCTCTACAAGTACCCTCTGGTCCCTCTCTCTGGTTGATTGGCTGCTCTCTCAACCTCAGTTTTAGGAGAGTGCTCAAGTCCACCATCTCTTCCTTTCTCAACAGGCTGTAGTCCTAACGTTTCCATTATGCTCCCATGGTGGCTGTCTTCTCCCCACTCCCAGCTATATGCCATCTTCTTCCATTCAAATGTAAGTTCCTTGAGGAGCAGAGACTTTTTTTCTTTTTGTTTGTATTTTGTATTCCTAGCATTTAGCACAGTGCTTGGCTCATAGTAAGTGCTTAATAGCTGCTTATGCACTGACTGACAGACTCTTTTTTATGAACTCAAAGTCTGACATTCAAGCGAAATCAAGTCAACAAGTGCCTAGTATGTGCCAGGCAGGTGCAAAGCCTGGGAATACAAATATAAGCAAAAAATAAAGCAAAGACTTATAATCTAATTGGAAAGACAATAAATAAAATGAAACTGAGGCAGAAAAGTAATGAGGGAAAGGGGAAAGAGATGAAGGCACCCTGAGTGGGGGCATAGTTGAGAAAGTCTGTATAATCAGGAGTATGGAAAAAAAATGAAGACATGACTGGTCTAGGAATCTTCTTTAAAATAAAAGCTCTGGGAAAAACCAGCCAATCAAATGACAAGACCTCAGAGGGAAAGAATACTTCCAATGTGAGGGTGAAATGAGCATCCAGGGTGAACAGGTGTCTACAGCAAAGTAGGCAAAATCCCATGGAGATGAATCTGTAGTCCAACCTGCAGAGGTTATAAATGATTTACCCAAGATAACATAGGTGGTAAATAATGATACATCCTACATCTAATCCAAAGCTCTTTCTATTCTTCCACGTTTTCTCTCTCCTAATTATGAAGTAACAGAGTATTTTCAGTGATTTCTTATCTCTATCCATAAAATGTTGCTACATTGCTCTATAGTTGAGAACCCTCAAGTTTAAATTATCATATGGAACTGGCTTCCTATTCTTAAGAAGGGGTCTGAATATCAATCAATCAATCAAATTCAATAAACTTTTATTAAATATCTACTATGTGCAAGACACTGTGCTAAGCTTTGGATGTTTGACTTTATATCATTCACCTTATTAAGTATTTGATAAGAAAGTCAGCTTGCCCATATGATAGCTGGTGGTCTCTTCTGATACTCAGAGCCTTTTCCCTATTTGTATTATTATTCCTTCCCCATTTGCAAGTCATAATTCACTTCTCAGCAATGAAGGGAAGAATATTTTAATTGTTTTCCATCAGGAAATACAATCCAAAAGTCAATTCTCTTCATCACAACCTTAATAATTTTAAAAGAAGTTTTCATTTCCCACTGTGTTTCTGATAAAGCTTTGGAAGACCTGTGCTCTCTACTGTCATGCCGTGTGCAGTGGTGATGTCTCAGAATAATAAGTTAATAGGAAGACATTTCAGTTGTATGTCTTATCGAAGAAATGATGTCTCTGACAGGCCTCTGATGAGCACAGATTTCCTAGGGAGGTATGTGGCACTAGGGAATATAAAAGTTTAACATGACTGTCAGCACAGATGGGAAGTGCATAGGTACATGCTAATACTATATTTAGACTCTGCCAAATCAACCCTTTGTTTAGAATGCTCACTCAACCTTGCCCAGGAAAGGAAAAAGAGGTTATCTGGCTAGATTCCATATTATTCATGAAATCTTTCTACCTTTCCTGTGTTCTTGCACTTAATGCTCTTCCCCTTCCCCATATATCCTTAACCTCCATATATGTTGGCCTTCTGGCTGTTTGTCTTACATGACACTCCATCTCTCATCTCAAGGCATTTTCACTGGCTGATCCACATGTTGGGAATATTCTCTTGATCCCTGCCTTCTGGCTTCCTTCAAGTCTCAGCTTATGTCTCACCCTCTACACAAAGCCTTTTTCATCCACCTAGAATTTTAATACCTTCTTCTGATATTATCTCTAATTTATACAGTCTATACATCTTATTTGTATGTATGTGTGTGTGTGTATATATATATATATATACATATAGATATATAGATATATGCTTTCTCTTGCCCATTAGACTGTACTCCATGAGAAGCTTCATTGGATTTTTTTTTTGCCTTTCTTTATATCCCCGGGCTTAGCCCTGTCTGACACATAGTAGGCACTGAACAATGCTTATTAACTTGACAAGGCTGCCTTATACCCAATAATAATACCCAATAATACCCAATACCCAATATCTGGGTACCTTGTATGTGACATTTCATATCAGATGTTCTATTGATTGATACATTTTCAATTCAAACCCATTAATTCCACCTAATTTTTTCTTCCATTGTTTAAAAATTTCATGTAATTTGTATATTGCAATTGGTGAAAGGAAAATATAGAAAATCCACTTCAGGTTCTCATTCTTTAAAGTCTTAATGCACTTTTAAAAATGGATAATTGGTACTTTTTTCATTCTCCTCTACTTGTTAATGGTGTCTGAATTCCACCCACGTTTTGTTCACTTAATCTTAAAAAGAAAATAAAACATAGCCATGGGTCTTACAAAATACCCTTATTCTGAGCTTTAAATTAAATTAAATTCAACTAATATTTATATAGAACCTACTATGCGCTGTGTACACAAAGACAAATGCTAGTTGGAGTGATTAAAATAGCCTTCAGGAGGTCCTCTATAGCAACTAGGTGGCAGAATCGTGCTTAGAATGCCAGTTGAAGTCAGGCAGACTCATCATTTTACTGAGTTCAAGTCTGGCCTCAGACATTTACTAGCTGTGTGAGCCTTGGAAAGTCACTTAACCATGTTTGCCTCAGTTTCTCTACTTGTAAAATGAACTGGAGAAGAAAATGGCAAACCACTCCAGTTTCTTTGTCAAGAAAACTCCAAATACAATCATGAAGATTTGGACACAACTGAACAACAAAAATGCATCAGGTACTGTGCTAAGTGTTAGAGATACATATATAAACTTACGTTCTAATGAATGAAGAAAACACATAGAAGGAGCTAAAAAGTAGGGGGAGGGAATAAAGGTATTTAGAAGAGGTTCTGAAGTATACAAGATCAGGAACAGGATTGGGAAGGTAATGAAACTGGCAAGTCTGAGCCCTTCCAAAAAAATGGAGGTTCCAGAGGAAATTCATCAATGAAAAAGGAGGGAAGGAGTACAATTTCATTCAAAGAGATTTCCCAGGATGAGCATCCCACAGGAGTGTTAAATTATTCCATCATGAGAAAGCCCCAGGCACTGAGGGAGATTCAAGGATGAGATAGCAGTATAGACATGGCTTTGATATCCTAAAAATCAGAATCATAGAATGTTAAAGGTAGAAGGAACCTTAGTGACCTTATGGCCTAGTCCCTTTATTCTATCCACTAAGAAATTAAAGGTGGACAATCTGTTCAAGGTTCACATAGTTAATTAGACCAATGCCAAATTGCTATATAGAATACCATGAATACAGAAACCATATTCCTTCTAATTTTCGTATAATAGCTCTCACTCATTTCCTTATTTCCTTTCTTTCTTTCTTCCTCCTTCCGTCCTCACTTCTATTCTCCTTCCTTCTTCATATATATCCATCTTCCTTTCTTCTAACTTCCTTCCTTTCTTCTCTTTTATCTTTCTTCCTGCCTCCTTTTTTCCTCCCTCATTTCCATCCTTCTTTCCTTTGTTCCTTAGTTTCTTCCTTCCTTTTTTCTTTCTTCCTCCCTTCCTCATTTTCACCCCTCCTTCCTTCTTTTTTTCATTTCTTCTTTCTCCCTCTATCCCTTCCTTCCTTCCTTTGTTCCTTCCTTCCTTCCTGCTCAAATAGAGAGAATCAATATGATCTGCAGTGTAGACAAGTAAAGAGTGAAGAACTTTGTTTTATGTGGCTGTAGAATGTAATCTCATTGCATGTAGAGAAGGTTTCATTCTTTGTACTGGTATCACCAAAACCTAGGCACTGTGCCTGGCATAGGAAGTGCCAACAATAAATGTTTGTTGATTAATTGATTCATTGACTGATGGTTTGGAAGGTGTGTCCTATGTAACCTGTCATTGTCCTGGGCTTCTTCTAATAACAGAGTGTACACTAAGGTTATCTCACAGGTAAAGGTAAAAAAAATAAGTAATGCATGTGAAAGCATTTTGACGTCTCAAGATATGATGTGTTATACTAATCTAAGTACTATTATTATCCTGTATTTCTCTACCCAGGAGAGCTCAATTTTTCTGTCTAACTTCCAGAATATTATATTATGAAACACTAATATGATGAATACTGATAGCAAAATATGAAACACATTATTCATCCCAAACCCTAATATTTCTATGCAAAGCAAATATTTTTTGTTAATGAGATAACTAAAGATACCAGTATTGAGGTTCTATTTTAGGAAACAGTGTAATTGAAAGAATTCTGGCCTTTCAGCCAAATAATATCACTCTCTGTTCATCAATAATTGTGTCAACTTGGGAAAAATCTTGAAGAGCTCTGTGCTTCAGTTCTTTATCTATAGAGTGAAGATTAAGATATTTGTACTAATTCTAACAGCTGGGAGTAGCCCTAAGGGAGCTTCAGTGCTGTCACTAATGACATCAGTCAAGCCAGTAGGCAACCAAGCTAATTAAATGAAAGTGGTCAGCTGCCCCAAGAAGAGATGAGAGGCAGCTTGAGTATGGCAGGTCAAGCCGCCACCATCCATCATAGCCACAAGAACCACAACTAGTACTATCTCCTCCTAGACCTGGTTGTGCTGACTTAGAGCAACATTGCCCAGGAGTACTTGTTACACCCACTCGCAAACTTCCCAACTTTACCCTTGGAAGTTATCCTTATGGACACTCTGTCCATGAACTTTCCCACTTCTTCATTAGCCACAGCCACTGAAGATCTGTAAAGAACCTTCTTGGCACCAAATTCCATTGTCCAATCCAATCCAATAAATATTTGGATGTTTATTGTGTCTACTATGTCCAGGCTGTGCTAAGCACTAGGGATATAATTACTTTTTTCAAATCATTAACTCTACTAATCAATTTATTAATTGCTGATTTTTTTTACCAATTAAAATACCCAAAGTATTCAGTATCTGAACTCAAGGAGATTACAATCAAGACAAGGGGCCCATCTCCTCCCCAACATAATGGTGGTACATGAGCAGATAACTAACAAGAGTTGAGTCTATGCCAGGAGCTCTTGGTTGTTTTGTCTCCCCTTTTTAATGTTTCTTCTCCATTAGTAATTGATCTTATAGGCATTAGTAGGTACTAGAATGCTGAAGAATATTAGAATAAGATGAAATACCAGAGGGCAAGACTGCAGGGACATCAGCACTAGCAGGATAGAGCTTTTGGCCAGAAAAGTGTCAACAGCAAAGAGATAGAACACTAGAAAGATCAAACTTGTCTTTAACCATGATTTCATTGATTTAATTCATGATTTCATTGACAAAAGAAATGGAATAAGTTTACTTACTGAACTCCATTCTAAAAAGGATACAATGTGTGCTATTACTGTCCTTTTCTTAAAAGTAGAAAAAAACACATGCTGTTCCTAATTCATGTTTGTACATGGAGTCCCCTCCTTTTTGAAAAATCTCTTAGACTATTGAGGCCATCATTATATCTATTAGCATTATTCCTTAGGCTGCTAAGGTAGGGGCTATGAGTTAATATATATGAAATTGAGCCCCCTCTCAACTTGAACTTGAGTAAACTTCAGAGGCTAGGTAAAAACCAAGAACCTCTACAGATTTCCAGCTCTCAGACCTCTGTGAAGTTCTTGCCTCTAGCCTCAAAGCTAGACAAATCTTAAATCAACCTCACAGAAACCCTGTGAAAGTATTGTAAGTATTATCCTTATCTTATAGATAAAGAAACTGAGATGCAGAGAGTTTTAAATATTTTACCTGGTCACACAACTAATAAATGAGAGAGATGGGCTTCAAACCTAGATTTTTTTTGGTCTCCAAATGAAATGCTTTCTCTAAATTCCTACATTTCTCCACAAATCATGGAAGTATCGGCTTTAGAGATCTCTCAATCCTTTTCCCCATGCTGACTTTATTCTGTTCTAAACTTCCTTTAGCTTATTATTATAGAATGCATAGTTCAAATATTTGATTTATTGGTTTGCATTTAATAAATCTGCTATCATAGTTTATTTTTACTGGCTTGTTCAGTGCACTGGACATACATGCATTCCAATGAAAATAGAATCACTCAAATTTACTCAAAGAATCATGTAATATAAGAACTGGAAGGAATCCGGGAGATCATCTAGTCCAACTCCTCACTCCCCATTTTATAGATGAGGAAATTGGGACCCAGGCAAGTTATTGTATCTGGACAAGCTCACAATGCTAATTAATATATCTTTGACACATCTACTAATATAGGCTTTGGAATAATTTTCTCTATAAGCTGTATTTCAACATGATTTAACACATATTTACTTTGTCTACTTTTAAAAATTACTATTCCATTAGTACTAAGAAAGATTCCTGATTTCAATAAATGATAAAAATAGTACCAAAAGGGTAATTGCTTCCTCCAGCACCAGTTCCTTCCTTCTGTTTCTTTTCTTTTCACTTTATCTCCCCTTGCTGTCTCTTCATATTTTTGTTCTTGTTTCCATTTAAACCTCCCAAGCCTTGAACTTTGTGATATTTACCCCTCAAAAATGCACACACAACATACAGATGACACTTGCCGGTCAACACTGCACATGCTAGAATCTTTGTATACAATGAAGGGCTAAGAAGAGTTTATTTTAAGCAGAGATCATTTCACTGGCACTAGCAAAATAGATTGTGCATAAATAACTTTTTGTCCTTCAAGAGTTCCTGGAGACCAGATAGTGTGGAAAGTAAACAAACTATTTCTAAATAATATTTCTGTATATAAAATCAGTGAGTCAATAAACATTTATTAATCACTCACTCAGTGAATCAATAAACATTTATTAATCACTCTATCACAGCCAGTCACTGTGCTATGTGCTGTGGATACAAAGAAAAGTGAAGTCAGTGATTGGACACATGATTTCATTGATAAAGAAATGTTGGATAAGGAAACTTCTTCTACATATGCAGTTAAGGTAACTTGGAGTTTTAGAGTTGCCTAAACAACTGAGAAATCAAATGACTTGCTTAGGGCCATACAGACAGTTTACAGTAGAGGTGGAAAATGAATCTAGGTTTTCTGACTCCAAGGCCAGTAGTAGAGACCCACTGTGTATGCCATATCAATTTTTATGCCCATCAATATGTACAAAATAAGGTAATTTTAGGGGACATGGCATGAGATAAGGAGCAGAAGTAGGACAAGATACTCCATGGAGAAGCAAGATGGAGTGGAGCTGGACCTGGGTAGCTCTATCCAGAGATGACCTTGGGAGTTAAGAAGATCCAAATTTAGCTTCCATCTCAGACATACATTATTTGTGTGATCCTGGATAAATCATATAATCTCTTAGCACCCCAGACAGCTATTACGACTTGTTGCAGAGAAATTGCCTGTATACATTGGGAGAAAAAGTTTCCTTACCTCAAGTTCCCTACAGCAATGAAATCACAGGTCCCAATATCTCCCCCTCCCCTAATAAAAATAAACAGAAACCTCCCAACTACTCCATATCCTTCGTTAAAGTCTTATTTCTATCCCTCTAGTATTACCTGGGATTAATACTGAAGTCTAGGAAGCTGTATCAGATCACAAATTTTGACAGGTCATTCTGAGCTGTAAATATAGATAGACCCTGGGCTAGATTGAATCATCAAAATACTAGACTAGGTAAATTTTGAGTTCGATCACTCAAAGATTGATTATTTGGTGATGATTTCTTTTTTGGTCCTGGCAGTTCACGAAGATCCTCTACTACAGAGTGGTGGGATTATATTGTAGGATGGAGTATTCACATCCATGAAATAATGGAGTGTTAACTAGCTGATTATATGTAAACAATATTTAGATTTTACAAGTAGGAGGTTGATCAAGGGAGTTCCTTAATCAACTTGATGAGTTTATAGAGAGATGAGTCTGGAGCTTTGTAGTTTCCTACAGAGGATGTAGTTTATGCCTATGACTGGTGCTTCCTACAGTATGGGTTTTTCTGATGGAAGAGGAGAAAATGAAAAGGTCAGTTCAGATTCTAACAGGATGAATTCCTTTCTTTTTTTTAACTACGGTCTTCCTCCTCCTCTTCTTCCTTCCTCCTCTTCCCCTTCTTGTTTTTCTCCTTTTCTTCGTTTTTCCTCCTCTCCCTCTTCCTGTTCTTGTTCTTTTTCTCTTTCTCCTCTGTCTCATTCTCCTTGTCTTTCTCCTTTTTTGTTTGTGAGATCTGAAGAGTACAATAGAAGTAGGAACAGATCTGAATCTTTTGGATAGGTGTTCTCTCCAAGCTTTCCAGGAGCAATTAATAGCTTCCTTGGTTCAAGACACATGGGACTTACACGTATTCTAATCAGTTCCTGAGAGAAGGACTCCAGCAAAATCTTGGAGAGGCTTTCTGAGCTTGAGAGATGACAGTTGTGGAGAAGGAACAAATATCCCATGAAATGGCAGCTTCTTAATGTGGTCATAGGTAAGTCAGTAATGGAATGTAAGCCTGGATGTCTGCATGCACCTTTGTAAGACTTTCAAAAATATTGAGGATTAGACTAAAACTAAAACAACTTTGTTGTTGTTGGTTTCTTTTTCTCTCCCACGAGAATTCAAAAGCAAAGAGTGATGCTATGACTGTGGAGAACTTTAGGACTCCAGGAAAAAAGGAAGGTCACTCAAAAAATGGGAGTATAATTACATTAGAAGCCATTGTGGGTTCTTTAAGTTATTTAGCATATTTGAGAGGGTAAAGACTGTCCAATAACTATAGCTAATATACATTTGTTACCTTAGTACATATTTGGGATCTGAGGACCCAATTACCCATATAGGCTAAGTCTTGACAAGGAATTATATCAGAGTTATATTGAGAGATTCCCAGAAGGAATTTTGGGTAGGGATCAAATAAGGCAAAGATGTATTCATTTCTGGACTCACTCCCAAGATCATACCTTTTTAGCATGTGCTCTTTTGTGTAAACCCAGTTCAAAATGATGCTGAGCCTCAGGTTATATCCTAAACCAAAACTGTGTACTAGAAGAACTCCTAAACAATATTTCTACATGACCATAGTCTAAAGTAGCAACAGAATTATAAAAATCCACTTATTTATAGTCGCCTGACTATCTGAGCTTGATACTTCTAGGAACTCAATAGTTGCTCAACAACTTAAAATGTCAAAGATTCTGCATCTCCAGGACCAGGTTCATCACAAAAGTCAAACTCCACCCCAATCTTTTCCACGCAATGTGAGTCAGTCCTCCTTGTCCGAATTTATCTTTCATCATCACTTTCTTTTTTTTTAAAAGCTTTTTATTTGCATAACATATGTATGGGTAGTTCTTCAACATTGATTCTTACAAAGCTTTCCTTTACAAATTTTCCCCCTAGTCCCCTCCCCTCCCCTAGATGGCAGGAAGTCCACTACATGTTAATTATATTAAAATACTTGACAAGTCGAATATATGTATACATATTTCCATACTACATGAACAAAAAAAAATCAGAAAAAGGAAACACAATGCAAACAAAAATCAATATAGAGCATGAAAATGTTATATTGTGGTCCACATTTCATATCCCTCTCTCTGGGTGTATATGGCCTTCTTTACTGAACAATTGGAACTGGTTTGAAACATTTCATTGTTGAAGAGAGCCATGTCCTTCAGAATTGATCGTCATATAGTATTGTTGTTGCTGTGTGTAATGATCTCCTAGTTCTGCTGATTTCACTCAGTATCAGTTCATACAAGTCTCTCCACACCTCTCTGAAATCGTCCTGCTGGTTGTTTCTTATAGAACAATAATACTCCATAACATTCATATACCACAATTTATTCAGCCATTCTCCAATTGATGAGTATCCATTCAGTTTCCAGTTTCTAGCCACTACAAAAAGGGCTGCCACAAACATCTCTGCACATGTGGGTCCCTTTCCTTCCTTTATGATTGCTTTGGGATATAAGCCCAATAGAAACACTGCTGGGTCAAAGGGTATGCACAGTTTGATAACTTTTTGAGCATAGCTCCAAATTACTCTCCAGAATTGTTGGATCCATTCACAGTTCCACCAACAGTGTATTAGTGTCCCAGCCTTCTCACATCCCCTCCAACATTTCATCATTGTCTTTTCCTGTCATTTTAGCCAATCTGATAGGTGTGTAGTGGTACCTCAGAGTTGTCTTAATTTGCATTTCTTTGATCAATAGTGATTTGGAGCACCTTTTCATATGACTAGAAATGGTTTTAATGTCATCATCTGAAAATTGTCTGTTCATATCCCTTAACCATTTATCTATTGGAGAGTAGCTTGAATTCTTATAAATATGAGACAATTCTCTATATATTTTAGAAATGAGGCCTTTATCAGAACCATTAAATGTGAAGATGATTTCCCAATTTGATATCATCGCTTTCTTAATCTTCCTCCAACTAGATAAGGACACTTTCCAAGGTCTGGGATTTTTAGTTTGAGACACATTGTGCCTCAAAATTAGATTCATCTCATACTAGTTTGATTATTGGTGCTTTGGCCAGACCTATGGGTTTTTCTGGATTTGGGATTTTTTGTTTGTCCTAATGTCTAATGTACACATACCTCTTAACTTTTGAGTTATCTGTCTGGATTCCTGACTTTCTTCTTAACTGATCTCTGTTTTTCCCACTTGGAAAGCTGATATTATCTTTGTCCTGGTAACTGCTTTCTACTGAAATTTTTTCTAGACTCTTTTAGTTCTCACATCTGCTCACTTCTGTTTTTTTTTTTTCTATTTTATTGGTACATGTGGACCTATAGTGATAAATACTTCCTCTAAAACAGGAAATTATCTGGGACATTTTTTCTTTGAAAAGTGAAGAGTCAATAAAGTAGGTAGTCCATAGAAAGTTTTACCCCAAGAAAAAGTCAATAGACTGGAAATGTCTGAAAAAATGCCACTAATGGTTAATTAAAGTCTATACAATACCATATTCTCAAATTTTGAATATAAAGAAGTTTTTTGACTTAACATTCATACCAGGAGGAAAAACATTTTCAAGGTCAAGAAGACATTTTATGGATGCAACTATCTATATACCTGATGACAAGAAAATCAACAGAAAATGTTACAGAAGACAGAGTCTTGAAGAGGACTAGTTAGTGGCAGAACCAATATGAGTTCTTCTGACACTAGATTAGTTCTCTTAACTGATTACCTAGAAACCCTGAGGGTTTTCCCCTCCTAGTTTTATTTATTTATTTTTGACTAGATGAAAGAAGCCATTCTTGCCGCATTTCTTATCCAGCCATAATCACTGAATGGATGTAGCCTCAATCAAACTGTTAAAAGGCCTTGGCTTAAAAAACCCAGGTTTCCCAAAGTATCCAGGACCATCTCAAGTTGTCCCAAACCATATCTGGCCACTAGACCCAGATGGCTCTGGAGGAGAAAGTGAAACAGATGACCTTTTACATCTCTCCCTTCCTTAAATATAATTCACTTCTGTGTAATGGCATCACTTCCCTGATATCATGATCCTTTTGGAGAAGAAAGGACAAACAATAACAGCCCCCATTGTATAACAATTATAGTGCAATCAACAGTCTAGAGGTCAGGAGTCAAAGTTCCATGGATCCCTCAATTCCAGTGCTAAGGTGAGAATACAAAGAAAGGCAAATCACAATTAATTCTTTTCTGTACTTAGTCATCCATTTCCTTAACAATAGCTGACATATGGGACACAAAGATTTGCAAAACCCTTAAAAAACATGCCATTTGATGTTTCAGATAATTATCTGAAGTGATACTATAGGTCCTAGTATGCCTTACTTACAGATGGAAATAGGAAATCTGAGGCTTAAAAAGATGAATAGCCTTACCTTAGTTAGCCAGTGTCAGAAGCAGAATTCAAATCCAGGTCTCTCCAAATCAAGTCCAGTTCTGAGACAGAGAGAACAATGGAGGAGGAAAAGGGCATAATGAAAGAAAGGGCAAGAAGTGGGACCTTTGCTGTACTCTGGAAAAGAGAATTTGTCCTGAACATAGCATGGTATAATAAATAGCAAAATTTGGAGGTTAGAGTCACAAGACCTTAATTAAAGTTATTTTATTATAAAGTTTTATTACTTAGTATCTCTATGACTTTGGGCAAATCTCATCTCTCTAGGTCTGTTTCCTTGTTTGCATAATGAAGGGATAAGACTAGATAAAGTCAAAGAGTCTTTCCAGCTCTAAATCTATGTTGATTTTGTGTTCATGAAAGTACCAAGACCATCCCCTCCATCAGTTCTAACAGCTTGTGGGAAGGATGTTATATAGACACAACATTAATCAGTCTCTCTACGCTGAGTTCCTCTTAGGACTTGACACATTTGCTTGTATCACTGAGACTGTCATGCTTTCTATTTATTTTATTGCTCTTGGTTGGGAGTTTTGTGGGGCTCCACTTAGAAAAAACTCATTATTCACATATTTAATACTTAGGAATATGAAATGCTATGGAAACTACTGACAAGTGGGTGTTGGTAACAATCGAAATATTTAGAATAAGCAGAGAGATTTGTCTTTATGAATCACACCTCGAGAAAGCACAGCAGATGATATTTCATTTCACGCTTGTCTCTGTCAAAATTGTTTCCTAGAGAAAAAATGTCAATCCTCTGTAATGTGCATTATTCCCAGAGCAATGGGATAGTTTTGCTAACCAAGTATTGTTCTGTTCATTTCAAATATGTCTCATTTTTCTCCTCCTCCATTCAAAATCTTTCAAAAATCAATTTACATTACAAATACAAAAAGTGTGAAAAAACATGTGAACTCCTTAGCAAATCTGAATCACACATGTGGCCAAACTTACAAAGTGTTTTATATTCTAAAGAACTATTCTTCTTCAACTTGATTTTTCTGTTTTTATTTGTTTGGGAAAGTAAAATTTTCAAGTGTTCATTTCACATGGACAAAAGGAAGGAAATTAATCCTGATGTGTCAAAATATTACACTTTACCTTCAGTTTTAAAACTCTTACTCAGCTCAAATTTATTGGACTCATTGAAGGACATGGATAATCACTTTTACTAATCATTCAATATTGTAGTTACCTCAGACAGACTTGTTTGTGTAGAAGCTATGCTTGTTAGAAAGACTAAGGTTAAATAAAATCGTGCTACTTTTAATGTATTGTGCTTTCAAAAAAGTGGAGGGCTTTTTTAGGGAGAAAAAAACAAGCCTGATTCTCATCTTCTCAGGGTGAGGTTATGAAGTAAAGAGAGTTTGTGAGAGACCCTCAAATTCTACATAGATCTGTAGTGTTAGTGTTGGGAGCTATTACATGCAAATAATATTGAAAATAAGAAATATGGACATTTTCCCAAATAAATTATCACACAATCAGTAACTGCAACAGGAACCAAAGTCTTTAAATTCAATGTGCAATATAACTTTTGTCTCACCCTGCAGATGAACACCTCACATCTTAGCAATAAGTCTAGAGCAAAATCCAATAATACTTACAGATTTAAGACTGTATTTAGTTAGAGTTACAGATTCAAACATTTTGGTCAAAAATGTTTTGTATACTCATCTACACAGCTGCAGTAATACATGTTTTCAAGGGCAACCTAATATGTGTATTTTAATGAGTGTAGGACACATCTGTAGCTGATAATGTTAGTTCATTGACAGTACCAGTAGTTTTCCATCTTGGGTTTGAAATGATATGAAGAGTTTAATATAAAATCATAGATCTGGAGGTAGAAATGTTATCTAGTACAAGTCCCACCCAAATCATGGAAACTTTTCAATAAAATTCCAGACAAGTATTTGTCTAGTCTTAGCTTGACACTCTGATCATTTTCTATAATTTCTCCCCTCCCTGTTTCCACCTCTCAACAAAAGCCTGTTCTGCTTTTGGACAGCTCTAAATTCTGAGTTTTTCCTTATGCTGGGCAGAAATATGGTCCAACAAATTCTACATATTGGTCCTAATTCTGCCCTCTGGAACCAATCAAAACAATTGAACTCTCTTGATGCTGCTTCCACTTAGCCTTTATCACCACCCCAAACTGAGACTTTACTTCTGGAACCACCCTGGCCTCTCATAATTGAACTTTGCTTCATTTTGCCTGAATTTGAGCTTTTTTCTCATTTCCCAGCCATCTCCAAACCATCCTAGGTATATTCCTCTTCCATTCCACTTTCCAGTATCCTTTTATGTGCTGTCTTCTCTCTTTGGAATATAAGATTCTTGAGGACAAAGACTATATAGTTAAAGCAATTGACACATTTATATTGTTGCCCAGTCTTTTTAGTCATATACAACTCTTTGTGACCCCATTTGGGGATTTCTTGGCAAAGATATTGGAGTGGTTTGCTATTTCCTTCTCTAGATTATTTAATAGGTGAGTAAACTGAGGTAAATTTACAGGGTTAAATGATTTTCCCAGAATCACACAACTGAAGTATCTGAGGTCATATTTGAACTCAGGTCTTCCTGACTCCATACCTGGTGTTCTATCCACTATACCACCTAGTTAAGTTTGGGTTCTTTCTGTATGTACAGTGTAATCTGCTAGACTGTTAGCTCTTTGACAATAGCACGAATACTTGCAGAAATATTATTTTCCTAGTATCTAGCATAATAACCTTCATGCTGCTGGTGCTTTGAAAATGTTCATTAAATGGGATTTAATTTATCCAAATGAAGACTTGTCCTACAGCATAAATTATTATTATTATTAATTATCATCATCATCATTTGGCATCTTGGAGAGTTAAATGTCCAGACTAAAATAACTTCATTCTAAGGGACAGAAGTCTTAGGACCCACTCACAACCAACCCTTAATGCCTCTGCTTAATACCTTTAGTATATACAGTCTTTGAAACAAAGTGCATTGCTTGCAATGTTGGCAGCCCTCCAGCCTGACTTTGTCATAAATAGCAAGGTAAGCACAATGGCTATTCTAGGCTCTCTATCATCTCCTCCTTGAACAATTAAAGGAGTATCTCTCCTACTAAGGGCTTAGGAATTTCATTTCTGGGAGCTGCCTCTGTTCTTTGTCTTCTTGTCACTCTAAGTCTGATGAGGATGTTGCTTGGTTGTTGTAGGAATTCTAATTCAGATTAATTCAGGAAAACAAAGACCAATGATGTAGTCAAGTACCTGAGCTTTGGTTTCCTCATTTATTCAATGGGTTTCAAAATACCTGTAAGAAGACCTCAAAGTCTTATTAATAATAAATAATAATTATTATTACTATTATTTAATATCGAAGGTTGTATGGTACAATGGAAAGAGAGACTAGTCCTGGTTCTACTAGTTCCTGGTTCTACTAGAACCAGGAATATTTTGGGTTCAAATATTATCTATCTTAGAATGAACTTCTTGAGTTTAAAACCAGATTTTGTCATTTTTGGGATACGTCTAGCACTTAGTTCAATTCCTGGCACATTGTAAGCTTTTGATAAATGCTCATTTACTGGGCTTGGCTCTGACCTAGATTAACAAAGTAACTGTAGCTAAATTTGTGCTCTAAGCAACTGGTTAAACAAAATTGAAAAGAAATTGCCGACTTGTATTAGGAATTCTCCAATTCAATGAAGTCACAAGATCCATCTCTATTCCTAGTCTTTATTAATTAATACAATTAATAATGACAGAGCACTGATAGCGTAATAAAAATAATAATTATTATTTTAAATAATAATAAAGATAAGAATGGTTTTCTGTTGAGCAACTCTCTTCTAAAATGTATTCAATGCAGTTGATAGTTTGAATCCATGGGCAAGACTTTGTATTTCTACATAGTAAATTTCAACTTGGTGACTAGCTTCAGTCCAGAAGAATACCTGCTTCTCGAGGGCAGAGACTATTTATTCATAATCTGGAAAACTAGATCTAGCATAATGCTCTGCATAATTAAAAAAATAGCAAAGCTCAACTTGCCTTCCCCACATACTTAGAAAATAAACATATGTGCTTCTTCTCCAATTGACTAACCAATCAATTAAATAAATATTTATTGGCACTTTCTGTGGCTCATCCATTGTACTAAGTGATGAGGATACAAAGAAGAACTTTTATTTTTTACCTCCCTGCCCTCAAGGAATTTACATTCTTATGGTGGAGATGAGATATTCATAATTTGATAGGCTGGTATGAGAAGATGATAGGGATGGAGAAAGGCCTCTTGGAAGAAATCCTGCTTGAGGTGAGTTCTCTCATCCACTCATTTTCAAGTTTAGGTTACAACTGGAAGAACTTATATTAAAATTGTCTTGTTTACATTTTCAAGGTAGTATCAACATCATTTCCTAGCTGTTGTCAAAATAGGGTTAAGTCCCTTCCACCAACATGAATAAGGTGGCAACAGCAGCAGCAGTATGGAATGAAGAATGGCTTTGAATCAGAAAGACATCTCCTAAGCCTACTAGACATAGTAAATGGAATCCATCTTCTCAATATCTGTTGCAACATGCCTTCCTTATACTACAACTTTCCTAGCCCTGACTCTTAGCATCTCTCAAGTCCGTTTCTTCTTATGTAAAATAGACATAATAGTATCTACCTCACAAAGTTGCCATAAGGAGCAAATAAGATAGTGCCACATGCTTTAATTTGTTCTGTTATTGTTGTTTATCAATTATCATCCACTCTTTTTTTTGTCTTTCTAGGGACAGAAAGAAAACTAGGAGAGAAGTTTGAGGAATTTTTTTTCAAGAAGACTTAAGAGAAGTCTTATTATAAACTACATAGTACAGTGACATCTAGCATATGGAATGACTCATTTTGTTGCTGCCTCTCAGAGTCAACAGTTTGCCTTGACTAAGCTAATTAAACTTATAAATTAGATAACTGGATTACATTCTCTGCATACATGGCCAGAATATTTGGAAACAGAATATTATCTTAATCCAAACAGTAATTATGGTTTATTTTACATTTTCTACCCTTCATCCCTAAACTCATTTCCTTGGTTGGCCAAATTTAATTAGGGATTCTGCTCAGTTCTTGCCCCCGAATTTTAGAAAGGACATTGACAAAATGAAAGACTTCCAGAGAAAGGTGGCCAGAATGAAGAGAAGATTGGAAACTTGCCATATAAGGGAACAGGAGATGTTACCCTGGAGAAGAAAAGACTTCGGAGATAAGACAGCTGTTCTGAGGCACTGTAAAGAACTGTCACTTAGAAGATCCCTCATTCTACATGGGTTATAACACAGAGCTAGAAGTAACAGTTGTAAATTCAAGAGTGTGGGGGGGGGCAACATAAGAAAAAACTTAGCTATTGAAGCTGTCCAAAAAAATGGAGGGGGGATTTTAGGATGTGGTGGAAACTCCCTAACACTAGAGGTATTCAAGCAGAGACTAGTTTGATGGATCATTTTAAAGGAAATTCCATTTCTGTTAAGATTGGCCTCTTCACAGCTTCCTTTCAACTCTGAGATTCTATAAATAAATATTTATTAAGTGCCTACTGTGTGCTAGGCATCTGGGTGGCACAGTGAATGGAGTACTGAGTCTGGAGTTAGGAAGACTCATCTTCATGACTTCAAATCTTATCTCAGACACTTACTAGCTGGGCAAATCACTTCACCCTGTTTGCCTCAGTTTCCTCATCTGCAAAAGGAGCCAAGAAAACCCCAAATGGAATTACAAAGAGTCATACATGACTGGAAAACAACTTAACAACAAATGTGCCAAGTCCTGTGTTATTTGCTGGAGATACAAAGACAAAAAAGTAACAATTTTTGACCTCCTGGACCTTATATTCTATGATTTGTTAGATGATTTACTCAGTTCAACAATTCTTTTTTTAAATTAGATCAGACTTTTGAAGTTTGACATTCCATACCCCTTCACACACACACACACACACACATACACACACACACACACACACACACTGACATGCTTGCACAACCCTCTACAAAATGAAGGAAAATTCAAAAAGGCAAAATGGAAAGGACCCTGAATTTTAAGTCAAAAACTTCATTGAATTCCTACCCATGCTTTGATTCTGTACCTTACTACTTACTGCCTATGTAACTCGGGTCTCAGTTTCTTCATGTGTAAAATGAGGTTAGAACTAAGTGGTTTCTAAGATCCTTCCTTGTTCTTAATCTATGGGTCAAAGAAATGAGTTATGGTTTTTTGGGTGCTTTTAAGGATTTTAACAAGACAGGGAATGGATTTCTATTTTCCATTGAAAATTCAAATGACTTTTTCTTGTACTGTTTTGGATTATCAGACTCATCTTTGTTAAAAACCTGCTGTCATATTTAGTGTGATGTAATGGAAAGGTATATTGGTAGTTAAGAGATCTTTATTCTAAGTCTCTTCTCTGCCACTAATATTGCCTTTGGGACTTTAAGTTATCTTCCTTTCAGTTTCTAACTCTAAAAAACTAAAGAGTTGGACTAGATATTATCTTAACTCAATTTTGGTTCCAAAAGGCTCTGGTTTTCCAATTCCTAAATTTATTGAGCTCTAAAGAAAGCAGATGGCTCCTGTGTAAAGTGTTTCAGCAAATAAACATATTTTGTTTCCCTGGTTCTCCTCTAAGCACTACTTCTTAGCTGATGTGGGACAGGAAAATGATAATCCAATATGGTTAATTTCATGCTTTCCCCCTTTTTCTACCTGTCAGAATTCTAAATATAAGGAAAATAAGTGCCAAGGGTGACTTCTGCCAGCAAAATATCCCTAAGAAATCTGGTACAAGGTGCAGCAATGTTTGAATGTCCTATGTATGAAATAACAGTTCCATGGAGATAGAAACATTTGAAGCAATCTAAAAAAGAGAATTCAAACTAATGAAAGAAAGGAAAACATGACATATGTGAAAAGTCAGCTGTGTCTAGAAGCCCAAATTTTGTTTGTATTTAAAAGCATAACCCCATTTGGCAGTTTTGAAGAAGAGATTAATCAAATCTGTCAAACAATGAAGTCTTCCCTAAAAGTACTCTTATTTTTTTTTAAATTTGGATGATACTTGAGTGACTGGACCACTGCATTCTATCCAAAGGTTCTAATTGATTTATGCATATAAACACAATGCCTTTTCAATAAGTATTCATTACAATTTCCAGGCAATGGAAACAAAGATATAGTTCCAATAATCAGATCAGAATGGCCATTCTTGTTGAGTTTCCAGATTCATTTTTCAACACAAGGTTTTCATGAGGTTACATAAATTGCATATCCTTGAACTGGTGAAATAAAGGAAATTTCAGTTCTGTTTGTGGGGGTGTAGGACTGAATGTCTAAGCCAACAACTGAGTTTTTATTTGGTGCCAAGAAGCTGCTCTGATTTCCCAACTTAGCAGCACAACCAAGACAGTTTATGTTTTACAGTAGTTTATAAAATTCAGAATAAAAAACTAGACATTTAAAATAAAAAGAAAGAATGTAACTTGGGAAAGAGACAACTCAAGGGACACACCAGAGCTGTTTTCAGATATTCCAAGGGTTTTCATGTTTTGTTTAGACCCCCCAAAAGGTAGAACTAAGAACAATGAGTAGAAGTTTCAAAATTTAGGCTTGATATAAGGGGAAATTTCCTAACAATTATATTTATCCAAAAGTCTAATGTGCTTCCTCTGCAGGTAGCAAATTCCACCTCAGTTTACTCCAGCTCCAGGATTTAAAGGAGAGAATAAATAGTTACTTATATTGTATTGTATGTACATATCATTTTGTGATAGAGATTCTTTCTCCAGTATGAGTTGAACTAGTTGGCTGCTAGGACACTAGAATTTCATACTTCTGTGAATTCAAAGAATGGGGTGGAGTAATAAAAGCTGAATGGAAAGAAAAAGGAAATTAAAGAGTGTTAGCTAGAAATTAGGGTGGTAGTGTGGAGAGAAGATGATTAAAAAAAAGAAAGAAAAATTGAGATGAGATTATGGGAAAGGAGGATAAAGGATAAACAAAGCTAGATAGTCAGAATGACAGCAGAAGCAGGAAAAAATTTAACCTCAGACTTGTGAAGTCTCATAAATTTTGCAATAGGACATATGGTTGGTGAGACCCAAGGTCACCCAGCAGTATGCACAGTTTCTGCATGCTTGTTTTTCTCATGCTCTTATGCTGACTTGTCTGAGTTCAACTGCTTCCCTCCGTCTTTGATATCTGCTTCAGCAGATAAATAACTAGGAGACAAGCAAGGGGCCCACAGGCAGCTCTAAGGACCTGAGACTTTGGAGATACAGTTCTCTAAGGACAGTACTGAGAATTAAGAGAACTTTTCCAAGAAAGATCTGATTTATATGGAAAGAACTTCATGACTCTATTCCAAAATGAAATAGTCCCTGATTTGGAATATGCTGATCTAATTTCCAAAAATCCTTTACCTTCTTCTTCCTTTTTTTTTGTTCTCTCACCTTTGTCTGTGTCTCATTACTATTTTTTTAGATAGTAATTTTTTTTTGCAATGACCTCCTTAGGTCTTTCCATCTGAACACTCTCCCTGATTTCATTACATTGCTGCCAGAATAATCTTGTATATACATAAAGCAAATAATAGGAATAGAAATAGGAGTAGGAGTAGTGGTTGCATTTATTTAGCACTTATTATGCACCAGGTACTATTCTGAATGCTTTGCAAACATTATCTAATTTGATGTTTATAACAACCTTGGGAGATAGATACAATTTCTATCCCTGTTTTACATTTGAGGAAACTGAGGCAAATCGAGGTTAAATGACTGGTCCAGAGTCACATAGTTAGCAAGTCTGAGTTTGGATTTGAACTCAAATATTCTTGACTCCTAGTCTTTTTTTTTAATTTTATTTTTTTTAATTTTATTTGCATAACATATGTGTGGGTAATTCTTCAACAATAACCCTTACATAGCTTTCCGTTACAAATTTTTCCCCCAACTCCCCACCACTCCCCTAGATGGCAGGATATCCACTACATGTTAATTATGTTAAAATATTGGTAAATCGAATATATGTATACATATTTCCAAATTTTTGACTCCTAGTCTTGCTGTGCCACCCAGCTGTTACTCCTCTGCCCAAAAATCTTCATTGATTCTTTATAGCTTAGAAAAAAGAACACAAGAGGACTTGTAGGATTTGGGCCAAGAGTTCCTGAGACTCTGAAATTTGCCTTTAATTTCCTTGCTGTTGGCTTTTACCCTCCTAGACTACTTTTAGCCACCTTAGGAATTTCTTTTACTTGGAAGTGTGAGAATGTTTTTTATGAAATGGATTAATTACCTGAATCTTCAAGCTTTGAGTAATTCATTTCACCAGAGGATAAGTAACATTAATGGCATCATAGAATTTTGAGGTGTATGGAACCTCAAGGATCATTTGGATCAAGCTTTTCCTGATGCTCAAGTACTCAAACAGATCTTTAATATCATCAGTTTTGGAGTTCTCTGCAAAGATGCCAGTCATAATCCATCCATCCCCATTTACCACATGCTACTCCGTTGTTCATGTCTTCCCAGTGGTTTGCCACTGGGTATCCATTCAGTAGAACACTGACTTTTCATCAGTCATTCCTTGTTCTTGCCACATCACTAGCCCTTTGTTCATCCTGTATATACTTTACTCTTGTTCTTCTATGGAAATCCCTGTTGGTTCTCTGTTTCAGTCTTTGCTTATCATTTGCCATTCATTGTCCTCTGACTGTTACATATCTTTAATTCTTTAGTTGCAATTGTGTTTTAAGTCTTTTTTTTTATAAAGCTTTTTATTTACAAAACATGAGTGACCTTTCAACATTGACCTTTGCAAAAAAACCTTTTTTTTTTCCCCAAGCTTTTCCTTTCCTTCTCCCCACCCCCACCCCTAGATGACAGGTAATCTAATACATGCTAGATAGGATAAATTATATGAGAAATACAGTACATGTATACATATCTATACAGTTATCTTACTGCACAAGAAACATCAGATCTAGAAAGACAAGAAGAAAAAAAACAACCTAAGAATGAAAACAAAATGCTTGGAAATATTCACAGAAAGCGTTAAAATGCTGTGTTGTGGTTCACTCTCAGTTCCCACAGGCCTCTCTCTGGATGTATATGACTATCTTCATCGCAGAACAACTGGTTTGAATCACATCATTGTTGAAGAGAACCATGTCCATCAAAATTGATCATCGTATAGTCTTGTTGCTGTGTATAATGTTCTCCTGGTTCTGCTGATTTCACACAGCATCAGTTCATGCAAGTCTCTCCAATCCTCTCTGAAATCCTCCTGTTGGTCATTTCTTACAGAACAATAATATTCCATAACATTCATATACCATAATTTATTCAGCCATTCTCCAATTGATGGGCATCTTTTCAATTTCCAGTTTCTTGCCACTACAAAAAGGGCTGCCACAAACATTTTTGCACATGTGGGTCCCTTTCCCTCCTTTAAAATCTCTTTGGGATATAGGCCCAGTAGAAACACTGCTGGGTCAAAGGGTATGCACTGTTTGATAACTTTTTGAGCATAGCTCCAAATTGCTCTCCAGAATGGTTGGATCCGTTCACAGTTCCACCAACAATGTATCAGTGTCCCAGTTTTCCCACATCCCCTCCAACAGTTATCATTATCATTTCCTGTCATTTTAGCCAATCTGACAGGTGTGTAGTGGTATCTCAGAGTTGTCTTAATTTGCATTTCTCTGATCAAGAGTGACTTGGAGCACCTTTTCATGTGACTGGAAATAGTTTCAATTTCTTCATCTGAAAATTGTCTGTTCATATCTTTTGACCATTTGTTAATTGGAGAATGGCTTGAATTCTTATATATTTGAGTCAATTCTCTATATATTTTAGAAATGAGGCCTTTATCAGAACCTTTGGATGTAAAAATATTTTCCCAGTTTACTGCTACCCTTCTAATCTTGTCCGCATTCATTTTGTTTGTACAAAAACTTTTTAACTTGATATAGTCAAACTTATCTATTTTGTGATTAATGATGACCTCTAGTTCTTCTTTGGTCACAAATTCCTTCCCCCTCCACAGGTCTGAGAGGTAAACCATCCTACATTGTTCTAATTTGTTTATAATATCATTCTTTATGCCTAGATCATGAATCCATTTTGACCTTATCTTGGTATATGGTGTTAGGTGTGGGTCAATGCCTAATTTCTTCCAGACTAGTTTCCAATTATCCCAGCAGTTTTTGTCAAATAGTGAGTTTTTATCCCAAAAACTGGGGTCTTTGGGTTTATCAAACACTAGATTACAATTGTCATTGAGTATTTTGTCCTGTGAACCTAACCTATTCCACTGATCCACTACTCTATTTCTTATCCAGTACCAAATGGTTTTGGTGACCACTG
>JAJPUD010013751.1:25313-41641 GCA_023553655.1 Myrmecobius fasciatus
CCTAACTTTTCTAACAATTGGTTTATCTCCCTAATTTCTTTCTGGTTTATTTTGTGGTTTGATTTATCTAATTCTGAGAGAGCAAGGTTGAGATCCCCCACTAGTATCGTTTGGCTGTCTATTTCTTCTTGCATCTCTCTTAATTTCTCCCCTAGGAATTTGGATGCCATTGCACTTGGTGCGTATATATTTAGCATCGATATTGCTACATTATCTATGGTACCCTTTAATAAAATATAGTTTCCTTCCTTATCTCTTTTGATTAGATCTATCTTGGCTTTTACTTGATCTAAGATAAGGATTGCTACCCCTGCTTTTTTTGTTCACCTGAAGCATAATAGGTTCTGCTCCAGCCTTTTACCTTCATCCTATATGTGTCACTATGTTTTAGATGTGTTTCTTGTAGACAACACATTGTGGGATTTTGGATTTTAATCCAGTCTGCTATCCACTTCTGCTTTATGGGAGAGTTCATCCCATTCACATTCACAGTTAGAATAACTAATTCTTTATTTCCTGCCATCTTATTTACCCAAGTTATGTTTTCCCCTTTCTTTTCCCCTTTCTCCCTTCCCCCCTCCTCAGTAACTTGCTTTTGATGACCCCCTCCCCCAAACAATACTCCACCCTTTAGATCCCCTCCCCCTGTTTTTACTCCTTTCCCCTGATTCTTCTATTTTCCCTTCTATTAGTTTATCCCTTTCTTTTCCTCCTTTCCCTCCCACTTCCCTCTAGCAACAGACAAGTTTCTATGTGAAAATCAAGTGTCTGATATACACTTTTAGCGCCCAACCTGATCAGAGTAAGATTTACACAATGCTCATCTCCCTCCCCTTTTTCTCTCAATTATACTAGGTTTTCTTTGCCTCTTCAAGAGATTTTACCTTGTTTTTACCTCCTTTATTTTAGATCTTATTTTACCACTTTTTCCCTCTTTTGCCCAATATGACAACCTTTCCCCCTCTAGGTCTCTTTTTCATATTATCAAAGTAATATCTAGTTCATTATACCCCCAAACTTTAAGTATCCCCCTAGTAAAAATAAAGTTCTCAAGAGTCTTTTCCTTTTTACCCTTTTTATGCATCTCTTGAGTTCTGTGTTTGGATGTCGAATTTTTTGTTCAGATCTGGTCTTTTCATTAGAAATAGGTGAAATTCACCTATATCATTGAATGACCATCTTCTTCCCTGGAGGATAATGCTCATTCTAGCCGTATAGGTTATTCTTGGCTGTAATCCAAGTTCCTTTGCCCTTCAGAATATCTGGTTCCAGGCCCTTCGATCCTTCAATGTGGAGGCTGACACATTGTGTGTGATTCTAATTATTGATCCTCGGTATTTGAATTGTTTCTTTCTAGCTGCTAGCAGAATCTTTTCCTTGGTGCTATAATCCTGAAATTTAGCCATGATATTCCTTGGTGTTTTAATTTTGCGGTCTCTTTCAGGAGGTGATCGGTGAATTCTTTCAATGGTGATTTTGCCTTCTGATTCTACAACCTCAGGGCAGTTTTCTTTCAGGATTTCCTGGAAGATACTGTTTACATTCTTTTTTTCATAATGGCTTTCAGGAAGTCCAATAATCCTTAGATTGTCTCTCCTAGATCTATTTTCCAAGTCAGTTGTTTTTCCTAGGAGATATTTCATATTTTCTTCTAATTTTTCATTTTTTTGTTTTGGTTTGACTGATTCTTGAAGTCTTATTGAGTCAGTCACTTGCATTTGTTCAATTCTTATTTTTAAAGTGTTGTTTTCTTCCGTTACCTTTTTAAGCTCCTTTTGTAACTGGCCAATTGAATTTTTTTGTTCATTGTACTCTTTTTCCATTTCACTAATTTTATTTTTCAATAAATTGGTGTCTTTTTCATATCTCCTTTGCAGGGTATCATATCCTTCTTGCACTTATTTCAGTTTATTTTCCCATTTATCCTCCAGCTCTCTTTTGAGGTATTTTATGCAATCTTCCGGAAAGGCCTTTTGAAAAAGTGACCAATGATGGTCTTTAATAACTTCTTCTGGAACTTTGTCTAAAGGAACCTCAGGATCTGGGATCATCGCTTCTTTGCCTTGATAAAAGCTGTCTATGGTGAGACCTCTCTTTTGCTTCTTAATTTTTTTTTTTTTTTTTTTTTTAGACAGCATGGATATCTCTTTAAGGTCGGGACAAAAAAAAAACGGCGGCTGAAATGGCGGCTGGAAATCTTTGCCCTCGGGCATTTCGGTGAATTAACTTAAGGTGCTGGGCCAGTGGGGGCTAGGACTAAGTCCGAATTACTCCTTAAACAAGGCAAGTCTGCCAGAACACCTGCCCCCAATGAGGGCAGAGTGTCCCAAGTGCCTCAGATAAACTCCACGCACTTGGAATTTGGACTTTGGAGTTTGGAATTTCTGCCAGGATGAGCTGAGCTGAGTCCCACCCTCACTTCCGGCCTACAGTCCTCTGACACCGGAGTCCTCCATTTATCCCTCTGCCCGAGATAGATAAATCTGATGTGAGGTTTTTCAGAGATATCAGCAAGCATATCCAAATATTTCTGAGTTCGTTGACTTGAAGATCAGTTCAGAGGCTTATTTTATTTTTGATTTGAGAGAAGATTGGAGGAGGAAGCAGAGAGTCACGTTTTCACTCTGCCATCTTGGCTCCGCCCCCCTAATTTGCTCTTTTTCTAGTTTTTTTAATTGTAACCCTAATTCACTGATCTTCTCTTTCTCTATTTTATGCAAATAAGCATCTAGAGATATAAAGTTACCCCTTATAACCACTTTGGCCATATCCCACAAAATTTGGTATCTTCTCTCATTATTGTCATTCTTCTGGACGAAATTATCGATTGTGTCTATAATTTGCTCTTTCACCCATTCATTCTTCAGGATTACATTATTTAATTTCCAATTAACTTTTGGTCTATTTTCTCCTGGCCTTATATTGCATGTGATTTTTATTGCATCATTATTTGAAAAAAATGCATTTACTATTTCTGCCTTTCTGCACTTGATTTTGAGGTTTTTATGCTCTAACACATGGTCAATTTGTGTATAAGTTCCATTGACTGCTGAGAAAAAAGTAAACTCCCTACTGTCTCCATTCAATTTTCTCCAAAGTTCTATCATATCTAACTTTTCTAACCATTGGTTCATCTCCCTAGTTTCTTTCTTGTTTATTTTGTGGTTTGGTTTATCTAAATCTGAGAGAGTAAGGTTGAGATCCCCCACTAGTATAGTTTGGCTATGTATTTTTTCTTGCATCTCTCTTAATTTCTCCCCTAGGAATTTGGATGCTATTGCACTTGGTGCGTATATATTTAGCATTGATATTGCTACATTATCTATGGTACCTTTTAATAAAATATAGTTTCATTCCTTATCTCTTTTGATTAGATCTATCTTGGCTTTTACTTGATATGAGATAAGGATTGCTACCCTTGCTCTTTTTTGTTCAACTGAAGCATAATATTTTCTGCTCCAGCCTTTTACCTTCATCCTATATGTGTCATTATGTTTTAGATATGTTTCTTGTAGACAACATATTGTGGGATTCTGGTTTTTAATGCAGTCTGATATCCGCTTCCGCTTTATGGGAGAGTTCATCCCATTCACATTCACAGTTAGAATAACTAATTCTTTATTTCCTGCCATCTGATTTACCCAAGTTATGTTTTTCCCTTTCCTTTCCCCTTACTCCCTTTCCCTCTCTCAGTATTTTGCTTTTGATGGCCCCCTCCCCCAAGAAATAATCTTCTCTTTAGAGCCCCTCCCTCCTTTTTTACTCCTTTCCCCTGATTTTTCTATTTCCCCTTCTCTTATTTTATCCCTTTCTTTTCCTCCTTTCCCTCCCACTTCCCTCTAGCAAAGGACAAATTTCTCTGTGAAATCAAGTGTGTGATATATACTTTTACAGCCCAGTCTGATGAGAGTAAGATTTACACAATGCTCATCTCCCTCCCTTCTTTCCCTCAATTATATTAGGTTTTCTTTGCCTCTTCATGACATTTTACCTTATTTTTACTTCCTTTTTTTAAAACCTTATTTTACCACCTTTTCCCTCTTTCCCCCAGTATGATAGCCTTTCCCCCTCTGGTTTTCTTTTTCTTATTATCAAAATAATATCACATTATACCCCCAATCTTTAAGTATCCTCATAGAGGAAATAAAGTTCTCAAGAGTTTTTACCTTTTTATGCTTCTCTTGTGTTCTGTGTTTGGAGGTCAAATTTTTTGTTCAGATCTGGACTTTTCATTAGAAATAAGTGTAATTCACCTATATCATTAAATGACCATCTTCTTCCCTGGAGGATAATGCTCATACTAGCAGGATAGATTATTCTTGGCTGTAAACCAAGTTCCTTTGCCT
Source organism: Myrmecobius fasciatus (assembly GCA_023553655.1). NCBI lineage: Eukaryota > Metazoa > Chordata > Mammalia > Dasyuromorphia > Myrmecobiidae > Myrmecobius > Myrmecobius fasciatus. The sequence goes on from JAJPUD010013751.1 coordinate 29,660, forward strand.
TTTGGAATATCTGGTTCCAGGCCCTTCGATCCTTCAATGTGGAGGCTGACAGATCATGTGTGAATCTAATTGTAGATCCTCGGTATTTGAATTGTTTCTTTCTAGCTGCTATCAGAATCTTTTCCTTGGTGTGATAGTCCTGTCATTTAGCCACAATATTCCTTGGGATTTTAATTTTGGGGTCTCTTTCAGGAGGTGATCAGTGAATTCTTTCAATGGTGATTTTGCCTTCTGATTCTACAACCTCAGGGCAATTTTCTTTCAAGATTTCCTGGAAGATACTGTTTACATTCTTTTTTTCCATCATGGCTTTCAGGAAGTCCAATAATCCTTAGATTGTCTCTCCTAGATCTATTTTCTAAGCCAGTTGTTTTTCCTGGGAGATATTTCATATTTTTTTCTATTTTTTTATTTTTTTTTGTTTTTGTTTGACTGATTCTTGAAGTCTTATTGAGTCATTCACTTGCATGTGTTCAATTCTTATTTTTAAAGTGTTGTCTTCTTCAGTTACTTTTTTTAGCTTCTTTTGTAACTGGTCAATTGAATTTTTGTTCATTGCACTCTTTTTCCACTTCACCAATTTTCTTTTTCAATAAATTGGTGTCTTTTTCATATCTCTTGCAGGGCATTATATCCTTCTTGTAGGAAATCAAATCCTTCTTGCACTGATCTCAGTTTATTATCCCATCTATCATCCAGCTCTTTTTTTTTTTTGAGATTCTTTATGCAATCTTGCAGAAAGGCTTTTTGAAAAGGGAACCAGGTTATATCTCCCTTGATGGCTTCCTCTGGATTTACTTTGTCTACAGGTACCTCAGAATCTGGAGTATGCCTTTCTTTCTCTCCATGAAAGCTGTCTATGGTAAGAGCTCTCTTCTGCTTCTTACTCATTTTTTAATTTATTTTTTTTAAAGTTTGGGTCTGTGCAAAGCAGAGAAGCAGTGGCTAGCTGTGGTAGTTTGCCCTGGGGCAATTATGCTAATTAACTTTCAGTGCCAGGATGATTGGGCTAGGACCCTGTGTTTACAATGGGTTACAAACTGCCTTTTACAAAAGGCAGATCTGCCAGAGCACCTGCCCACAATCAGGGCAGAGCCTTCCAGGTGCCTCAGAAACACTCACCAGCTGTTTTGAGTTTCTGCTATGCTGAGCCCCTCCCAGTTTCCTGCCTCTCCCCGACACGGGGCAAATTGCTCGCCACCACTGCTCACCCACTCTGCCCTACTGAAACAGACCTCTATGAAGTTCTTCAAAGGTAACTTCAGCAAGCAGAATTTTTAGTACAAATATTTCTCGGTTAGTTGACTTAAAGTTCAGTTCAGAGGCTTATTTTACTGTTGATTTGAGAGGTCAGAGGAGGACACAGAGAGTTGCTCACTTGGCTCCACCCATCTCCCTATTTCTGACTTTTTAAACACACTAGATTATGTGGCTGAGACCCTGGGCAAGGTAATTATTGATAATGCTTAATTCCTATTTTCTCTACTGTTCTAACATTTCACAAGCAGAGAGACCTAAAAGGGGCCCTATTTCCTGAGGGCATTTAGGTTTTTTGCTATATTGAAGAATACAGGGCTTGGACTGAGTCATATCACTGCAGTTGTTCATACAGCATGTCGGTGCTCATTAGAGACATACATCCTCTAACAAACTGAATAATTAGTGTTTAATGAAAACAACAGATTTGTGACTTGGACCATCATCCTTTTATATATGAAGGCCATAGTATTATGTTTGATAAGATGTGATCTTCTTAATTAACAAGGAATCAGCTGTTCTAATCAATAATGCTTCTTGTGAAAATTGAAGGATTCATCCTTTAATATATAGTTAGTCCATATGGCTCTTGACTTATTTATTAGTCAATTGGTTATATGCACCCTCTTCTATCTCAAGAAAAACAGTTTACCCTTATTGCAGTTGATAATTATTTATCACTACTAGTTAAGCTTGCCACCATAGTAGCCACTATAAAAACAATTAAAGACATGTTATTGTCCTGATGGATTTCTGTTATAACACAATCTAATTGAGGAATCCACTTTATCACCAAGAAGTTAGAAGATTCAGTCCATTACCATAAAATTTATTGAGTTTTCCATCTTTCATATCATATTAAAGGAACTAATATCAATGAATATTTGAAATTACTTTTAAGTGTTTGGAATATAGATTGTAGCAACTTCCAGAGGCTAGTGTTTGATAAATTAGTGCTAAACCAAAGAGAGGGCAAACTCAACTTCTCTTTCAGTTCAACAGTTTCTTGGATTGAGTCTTTATGTGAGCATAACAGTGAAATTTGTCAGTTATAGTTCTAATTCACACTCTCTGATCCTTATTACATCGTATATGTGAGATTTCCAGGCCTTGAGGTTTTTTCTCCCTCAAAAGTTTTGCATGAATCGAGGAAATAATCTTGGTCCTTTCTAACAGGCCGAACATTGTACCTCCAGAATATTACAGGTAATTTCTTCCTAAAAAGAGTCAAAAAAGGGAGGTAGCGTGGGTGTAAAATTATGAAGAGATCTTTTTTAATGATCTGTTATTATTGTTCAGTTGTTTCCATCATATTAAGCTCTTTGTGACCCCATTTGGCATTTTCTTGGCAATGAATAAACTTAAAAAAATTTAAATAATATACCATCTTACCCCCATCAGATTGGCAAATATTACAGAAAAATGGTGGAGGGCATGTGTAAAAATTAGGATGCTGAGTTGATAGAATTGTGAATTGATCCAACCATTCTGGAAAACAATTTGGAATTATGCAGAAAGGATTATAAAACTATGCCTGTACTTTGACACAGAAATAATAGTATTAAGTCTGGATCTCAAAGAGATTTTTTTAAAGAAAAGGAAATGAGCCGATGTGTACAAAAATACTTATAGAAGCTCTTTGTAATGATGGCAAAAAATTGGAAATTGGTATTATACTCATAAATTGGAAAATGGCTGAACCAGTTGTGATATATGATTCTGATTAAATAGTATTATGCCAAATCAAATGAGGAGGAGGATGGTTTCAGAAAATCTGAAAATATTTTCAAGAACTGATACAAAATGTAATCCTCCTCCAAAGAAAGAACATATAGAATTAATTTTTATTAAAGCTTTTTATTTTCAAAGCATATGCATGCATACTTTTTCAACATTAATCCTTGCAAAACCTTGTGTCCAATTTTCCCTCCTTTCCCCCAATTCCCTCCCCATAGATGGCAAGTAATCCAATCTATGTTAAACATAGTAAAATATGTTAAATTCACTATACATGTACATATTTATACAATTATCTTGCTGCATAAGAAAAAATCAAATGGAAAAGGAAAAAAAAAGCGAGGTAGAAAGATCACTGGAACCACCCTAAATCATGTCATTCTTGAAAAGAGACACATCCATTAGAATTGATCATCATATAATATTGTTGTTGCTGTGTACAATTATCTCCTGATTCTACTCATTTCACTTAGCAACAGTTCATATAAATCTCTCCAGGCCTCTCTGAAATCATCAGAATAGATGGAATTTGAGTACAAATCAAAACATACTCTTTAATTTTTTTTAAAAAATTTTTCTTGGGCTTTTTTTTAACTGCATGACTACTATGGGAATATGATTTGCATGATTGTATATGTATTGCTAAGTTTTTTTTTTCAATTGTGACTCTTCATGATACCATTTGGGGTTTTTTTGACAAAAGAAACCACAAAAGAAACCACTACTGTGGTTTACTATTTACTTCTCTAACTTATTTTACAGATAAGGAAATTGAGGTAAACTGGGTTAAATGGCTTGACTGGGGTCACATAGCTGGTAAGTGAGGCCATATTTGAATCCATGAAGAGAAATCTTCTTGACTCCAGATCATGTGCTCTATCCACTACGTCTCCTACTGCCCCCTGCACAAATGTAGCCATTATCAAATTATTCGTGTTCTCAATTAGGGCAGTAGGGAGGTAGAATGAGAGAAAATTTGGAACCCAAAATTGTAAAAAAAAATACTAAAAATGTTTTCCATACAATTGGAAAATATAAAAATAAATATTTTATTTAAAAAATCTTGTATTGTGAATAATACTTAACATAGATAATAATCATTTCACTTTAATTAAGTGGACTCTGATTTTCTACAATTGGGTCTTAAGAATATTCTAAAAGTTTTATTCTGAAAATTAAAAAAGAAAGAAAGAAAGTCTGACAGACATTGTAGGAGATGGAGTTTGCCTATATTTTTCTTGGATAATCAACATCTCTATGAAATACACTTAAAGCCTTTTCAAGATAGAATACGTTCATGACAGTCCATTAATTCATCAGTGCTATCAATGTACTTGCTCCTGCATTCCTAATCATTTCTGAATCATGATGAAAACAACATTTCCAAGGCTTTCTGACAGGTTTTCAGAAGAAATCACACATTCAAAAAGGCATTGTACAAGTGATGGGGTTGGAGTTGCTTTGTTGATTTTGTATCTTTGAAGTCAAGTTGAATTCACTTATAAATTTGCAACCTATCATGTTTCAGTCATCTCTTCAGTTTAGGGGTGGAACATCTCATGCTCTACCTGTCATTGAGTCCAAAAGAGAAATTAGAAATGGTATAAAAGCATTTCCTTTAGCAGAAGAAAGATAGATGGAAACTTCATCTTGACTATATTTCCATAGCACCATTTCCTGAACCCATTTATCTATCATAAATATGGAACTTGAATTATTTCTACACTATTTCCTGACCTCATTGTAACATAAAGTCGAGGTTCTACATCCCTTCCTGCAATACTTTGTGTTGATTCATGAAAACAAATAATATGTACAAAAGATGCCATTCAACTGGAGCAACCATGTTTCTAATAATTCTATGTACACATGGCTGATAATAATAATTGTAAACAATGATAAGAATAATAATAAATACCAAATTGCAAATACATGCAATGGTGTTTTATACCATTTATATGATCATAAAAACATTTAACAAAATACAATAATATGTAAAAATAAATGATTACTATTAGAAAATCATATTCATCTTCAGTAAACTTGAGATAGAAATTATCCTGCAAAAACAAACTATCGTGTTCATATTATAGTTTAGATAGTATTCTGTTCAGTATTCTGCTATAAAGTTTCTTTAAAGCACCAATACAATCCTCATAGTAGACAAACATTCTGTTGGTTTTGGAGTAATTTGAATCACTAGCTCAGATTATGATAATATTCTGCTGCCAGTAAAGTTTGTGAATTGAGTTGTCTTGGATATTTTGAAATATATTTTGATATATTATAGTTGCAGTATAAGAACTCATTATCTGTATGTATTTTGGAGAAAAAAAAATGAGATTCTGATATTCTGATTCTGTCTTCCAGCTCAAATTTTGCAAATATTTGTCAGTTACAAAACAGTTGCAAAATATCAATAATCTTCATTGATATGTTGCATGATTTCTACCAAAACATTTTAAGGCTAATCCCTTTTAACTTCCCATAAGCAGGAATTTAGCCCTAAACTAAATAGCTACATTTCTTAAATCAAATGCTTATAATTCATCTATTTATTTTAGGCTTCTTTGTTGATATACTGTTGGATATTCAGGTATGTGTTGTGCATGAAGAAACACTTTTAATTCTTTTCTTTCTGTACTGTCTATGCCATGCTATAGACTCTATCCAATGGCACATTACTTTCATTAATAATTCCATTAACAACTGAGGGCTGGATTTAGAGTCAGAAGATTTGAGTTTAAATTATTTTCAAAGCATTTCATAGCTGTGTGACCTCTCAAAAAATAAAATAACAACTTAATCTTAAAATGAGGATAACATTTGCACCAGGTGCTAAGTGGCTCAGCATTTAGGTCCTGGAGTCAGGAAAATTTGAGTTCTAATCTGATTTAAGATACTCACTAAATATATTACTTTTAGTAAATCATTTAACCTGTTTGCCTCAGTTTCCTAAATTATAAAATGGGAGTGATAATAGTACCTACATCCCACGGTTTTTATGAGGATCAAATAAGATTATATTTGCAAAACACTTAACAATATATGTATGTGTGTATATATATATATATATATATGTAATAGGTGTTTTATAAATGCTAACTATTATTATCATTATTAGCATCATTCTCTTTGAGTTCTTTGGAGGATCAAATGATATATGTAAGCTACTTGTCAACATTTAAAGAATCTTGAAAATGTTAGCTATTATGATTTCAAGTTAAAAAAGCAGGAAGTACAGGACAACTTTCAGTTTTCCCTACTTTTTGTTTCAATTCTCCTTCTAACTTTCTCATCTTGTCTCCCTTTGAAGGTCAAAAATGCCACTGCTCACCTCCTCTCATGATATGATCCTACCACCACTAAAATTCTGAGTGCATAGAGCAAGAGTACAGGGAGAACTGGAACCTCTGGTGTGAGGACTTCCTGAGCTTTTTTCAAAGCTGCTCATTTATCTTTGGCATCCACTTAACTCTCAACTATCACTCCAAGAAGCTGTAGCATGGGCAGTAGTCATAATCACAGTAAAATTATATGGAGAGATGGGCTAAATCTGGTTGACAGTAACCAACAGACCTCAAACCTATGGACAAAATAAGGGTAAGTTTATCCCAAGCACGTGAATATTTTCCCTGACAGAATGGGAGGAATTTGTTCCAATGACCATGAAGGCAACAAAAATAGACATTGTCAAGCAATTAGATCTTGGTAAGACACCAAAGACACCAAGGTGATGAATACACTATATCCTGGGCCATTATAAGTCAGCTTGTTTTTTGTCTTCTTGCCAAAGAACTTTGATGAATCTGGAAAAAATAGTAAGGCTGACTGCTTTATGCAACTTTTCTTCATTTAAAGTCAATTCACATGAGTCAAGATAAAACTCCATGATGACATTGGTTCTTTTTGAAAACAAAGGACAAGCAACATTATAATTTCACAAATATGATACCAGATTTCAGAATTTTTAAAAGTTTTACAGCATAAATGAATATTATCTGTATCTACTGAAAAGAATATGATTTTGAATCATTTTATTTTATTATGATTATATATACTGTTTTGTTATGTTGAGTCATCTTTTGCATCACTAATATAAATACAAAAGGTTCATGATATCATTTTTGGATATATTAATGTAATGTGATAGAATTTGGTTTTGAAATTTTAAATCCATATTCACTAATATGTTAGTCTTTAGTTCTTTGCTTTATCATTCCTTGGTTTATGGATTAGGATTATATTTTTTTGTCATTGAAAGAGTATTTTCTCAGTTTTTGAAAATAATGTGTATAATGTGTTACAATTTTTTTTTAATTCGTCAGAATCAGGTGTATTTTCCTTCTTTCATTTGTATTATTAGATACATTATAAATACAAAGAAATATAATATGTTATATTTATAATGTATGAAATGTCTCTTTCTGAGATACAATTAATCAATATTTCTATAAAGTCTAGTATTTGTTTACTGATATATATCTTTAATGTAGTCCTATATTTCCTTTGTGTTTTAAGATTAATGGATATATAATTGTGATTAGTTTTTGATAATTCTTTTTTATTTCTTCTTTTATTGTAGTTTAACTATGTTAATTTTTTTATTAGGTTGATTTGAAGAAGGCTTATCTTTTTGTGTTCTTGTCTTTCATTTTTTTAGAATTTTCAAAGAAGCAGCTTTTAATTGCACATATTTTTATCATAGTCTTTATTTTTAATTTATCCACTTATCTTTTCAACATTTCCCCCTTTTCACATGTTTTATGCTTATTTGTTAATATATATGAAGAGATAATATATGTAAAACTATATAAATGAATATATATACATATGCATGAAAATACATATATATGTATCTGTGTGTATATATTAGAGTATTTATACCAAAATACACATACATTTATATATGTGTATGTATAGTTGGTATTTGATAAAATATCTTGGAATTGTGCCAATGCTTCTCAAAAGTATCCAAAAGCTTTCCGACATTTATTGTGTGTATACATATATAAATATGTGTAGACATAGATATATGCATAAATATGCAGGTAAATGCATATATAATCTTATGTAACATAATATATTCAAAGGTGTACGGTCTCCCAAGGACAATTTTATGTGAAATCCAAACACTTCGGTTTGTTCCATTAGAATTGCTATAGCCTTTTACTTAATTATTAATTATATGACTTGCTCTTTGTTTCATTTATTATTTGAAATGTCATTGCTAATTATCTATGTGTGTGTGTGTATTCCTTAAACTGATTACTTTTTTGGTTATACTATGATCTATAAACATATGTTTAATATTTCTGCCTTTTTAGATTAATATTGTCATCATTTTGGTTTTTTCCAAAGTTATTTGTGTAAATGTTCCACTTTGTACTGATAAATGTTTATCTTTTCTTCATAGCCCCATTCAGAAAATGATAGTTTTTGACTAATTTCTCCAGCAACTTGTTAAAGTATATATTTTACCTTATGTCTGTCTTTCTGTCTGATTTGTCCAACCTGAAAGAGGAACCATAAAATCTTCTACCATTAAAACAATATTCACTTTTTTCTTTTATGAATTTAAATATTAACACATTTGGAACAATGTTTCATATTGATATTGGTATGTTTTTTTTCAGTATAATAATGTTTCCACTGTTAATTTGTAAGAGTATTACCTTGTTGAACTTCTCATTTTCTGATATTACAGAAAAAACTGTGATAATTTAATCATTATTATGTAAAAAAAATGCATCATTTCTTTTTTGTTTGAGGATTAGTTTGTCTTCTTTTCTTTTCTTAGAGTTTTTGAGAACTGGAGTGAGAAAATAAATTTCCTAATATCTCATATTCTTAGTCAAGCATTTTGGAAGGGTTGTTTCATGAAGATTTGACAGACACAATTCTATAATTCCATTGAATGTGAAAAAAGTGGGCTCTAAGAAGTTATTCACAAGTGCTCTGTAAAACATAAAAAATCTACCAGGGAACAGAGCCAAGATGGCAGAGAGAAGACAGGACTTTTTCTGAGCTCTTCCCATGTCCCTCAAATTAACAGCAAATCAAGTCTCTGAATTGATTTTAGAGGGACAGAACCTACAAATATTTGGATTGTAATAAATTTCCAATGGAAGATAATCTGGAAGATATTCCAAAAAGGTTTGTTTCAATCAACATGGAGGAAGGCAGGCCAAGCACAGGCAGTGTAGAGACATAGGATGATGGGGACTCTGTAAGCCAGGGAATCTACTAGGAGGAATCTACAGCAGTATTAGCTACTTTGTCCTGGTTGCAAACCAGTAGATTAGCTCGAAGATAACCAACACAAATAAAAAAGGCAAATAGTGAACCCCAAGACCTAGAATATCATGGGACCTGGTCATGCCCATCTAGAAATGGAAGTTAGTCAGCTCTGACCCAGGGCAGCCACAGTTAGCTGTAGATGAAGCTTGGACAACACTACCCCCTTTGCCCTGAAAGCAGACCTCAACCTTTTTTTTAAAAAAAATGAGCAAAAAAGCAAAAAGAATTCGTACTATAGATAATTTTTATGAAGAAAGAACATATTTTAAATTCTGAATACAATAAAAGCTGATCATCTCCAGATCAAACAACAAAGGGTGATATGAATTGGTCTCCATCTCACAAGGCTGTCTTGAAGAATACAAAAAGGATCTTAAAAGAAAATTAGAAGGAAAATTAGAAAGGAAATGAGAACTTATCAAGAGGGTTTGGAAAAGAAAAAAAACAGAAATTATATAAAAAAAAACTTACAAAAACAGATTTAGTGAAATGGAAAATAATGGAAAAAGCATAAAGCTCCTTCACAAAATAGATTTGACAAAATAAAAAAAAAAGAAAACAATTTTTTGAAAAACAGAATTTATGAAATGAAAAAAGAAAACTCCTTGAAAAACAGAATCTGTGAAATGGAAAAACAAATCCATAGAACAAAATGCCTCATTCAAAAATTCAATTGGCCAAATACAAACAAAGATAAAAAAGGTAACTTAAGAAAATTATTTACTAAAAATTAGAACTGAGATAATGGAAATAAATGGCTCAAAGGGACACCAAGAATCAATCAAACAAAACCAAAAAAAAAGAAAAAAAAATCAAAGAAAATGTAAAATACCTCATTGCAGAAAAAAAAAAAAAACTAAGCTGGAAAATATATCTAAGAGAGACAATCTTAGGATTACTGGACTTCCTGAAAACCATGATTAAATAAAAGAACCTAGACATCATCTTTCAGTAAATCAAGGAAAACTGCTCTGATGTCCTAGAATCAGAAGGTAAAATAGTGATTGAAAGAATTCACAAATCATCCCCTGAAAAAGACCACAAATGAAAACTCCAAGGAATATCATGATTAATTTTAGAATTATCAGACAAAAGAAAATATATTGCACCCAGAAAGAAACAATTGCAAGATGTAGGAGCCACAGTCAAGGTTAACCAGGAACTTGCAGCTTCCACCATAAAGGATTGAAGGGTCTGGAATCTGACTGATATTCTGAAAGGCAAAGGAACTCAGATTGCAGTCAAGAATCAACTATCCAGGTAAACTGAGCATTATCTTTCAGTGAAGGAGATGAACATTCAATGATACAACATCAAATGATACAGATCATTTATTTCTGATGAAAAGGCAAGAGTTGAACAAAAAAATATGATCTCCAAATACAGAACTCAAGAGAAACATAAAAAGGTAAAAAATGAAAGAACTCTTGAGAACCATATTTTTCTTCTGAGTATACTTAGAGAATAAGATATAATTTGATTTTACTGGGATAATATGAAAAAGAAACTAGATAAAAGTGGGATTGTACTGGAAAAAAGAGGAAAATGGAGGCAAAATGAGGCAAATTACAACTAATGAAAATGCAAATAAGACATATTATAAATGAGAGAAAGGGGGAGAAAGATGAATATTGTGTGAATCTTACTCTCATTAGATTTGGCTTAAATAGAAAATATTAGGCATATTTGGTTTCTCAGAGAAATTTCTCTCACCTTATAGAAAAGTGGGAGGGGAAAGGGGAAAAGGGAAGTGGTAGGATAAATAAAAGGAAAACAAGAAATAGTAGGGGAAAGATATAAGAAAGGGAAAGGAACTCTAATGGGGGAGGGCTGCTTGAGGGACATGGTAGTCAGAAGCAAAAAACTGGGGAGGAGGGAAAAGAGGAAAGAAAACAGAAAAGCATAACTTGGGATAAATAAGATGACAGGGAATACAGAATTATTCATTTTAACTGTGAATGTAAATGGAATGCACTCTTTCATAAAATGGAAGCAGATAGCAGACTGGATTAAAAGCCAGAATTTTACAATATGTTGTTGAGAAGAAACACATTTAAAGCAGAGTGAGACATTTAGAGTAAAGCTAAAAGACTGAAGCAGAATCTATTATGTTTCAGGTAAAGTAAAAACAAACAAACAAACAAAACAGGGGTAGCAATGCTGATCTCAGATTAAGCAAAATCAAAAATAGATCTAATTAAAAGAGATAAGGAAGGAAAATTATATCTTTTTTCATAACAAATGTATGGGCAATTCCTCAACACCAACCCTTACAAAGCTCTCTGCCACAAATTTTTCCCCCCTACTCTCCACCCCTCCCCCAGACAGCAGGATATCCACTACAGGTCAATTCTGTTAAAATACTTGACAAATTGAACACATGTACACATATTTCCACACCCATCATTGTTGTGCAAGAAAAATCGTATCTACAAGAAAGAGAAATCAAATAAAGGAAACACAATGAAAGCAAACATCAATTGAGAGCATGAAAATGTGATGTTGTGGACCACATTTCACGTCCCTCTCTCTGGGTGTATATGGCTTTCTTCAGTGAACAATTGGAAGTGGTTTGAAACATTTCATTGTTGAAGAGAGCCATGTCCATCAGAATTGATCGTCATATAGTACTTTTTTATATTTATTGCACCATTTTTTGTGCAGGAGAAATCGTATCTACAAGAAAGA
>JAJPUD010013752.1:0-18060 GCA_023553655.1 Myrmecobius fasciatus
ATTCATAAAATCAACCCTCATTCTATAAGTATCTATAACATAAATATAGTTCTCAAGAGTTATTTTTTCTTGTTACCTTTTTATGTTTCTCTTGTGTTCTGTGTTTGTAGATCAAATTTTTTGTTCAGTTCTGGTCTTTTCAGTAGAAATAGGTGAAATTCTCCTATATCATTGAAAGACCATCTTCTTCCCTGGAAGATAATGCTCATTCTAGCTGGGTAACTTATTCTTGGCTGTAATCCAAGTTCCTTTGCCCTTCGCCTCCTCATTTTTCTGATAGAAACAGAAGTTCAATGACTTATTTAAAGTTCTATAGTCAATGGGTGACAGAGGGTCCTCTTGCCATTTCACTCCATTTTCTCCACAGCTCCTCTAAATGTTTCATTTTAAGAATCCTTAGTAAATGACATTCAAGTGTATTGTTGATGACCAATTTCAAAAGATAACAAGTGGAGATCATTTCTAGCTTTATCTGCCTAGGTGTACTGTTCAAAGGCTAAGCAAGCTCAGGAGACAGGATGACAATTTATGGATAATGAGCATTTTAGATTTTTAGAAAATCATTCTCCCATGGGACCTGAGATGCCAAGTAAGTGTCTAGGACCCAGTCTCATTGGTCCCCAAGAATTTTTGGCTGCATGGGATCCTTTGGGCCATCCGTGGTGGGTCCTCGAGGGCTTCCCAACCCTTCTACCACTTTGCATGTCCTTGCCAGGTTCCGGTGGGATTGACTGACTCTGTTTCCTGCCACAGCTCCTCATTAAGCTAAGGACCAGAACATCCACAGACTACTTCTTGGAGGCCTGTTCCAGAGAAGATCGGGATGCTTGGGCCTTTGAGATAACGGGTGCGATTCACGCTGGACAACCTGGAAAAGTCCAGCAGCTCCATCTCATGAAAAACTCCTTCCAGCTTCCCTCTCACATCAGCCTTCAGTGAGTGTGACTGCCTTTTTGTATATTCCGTCCTGCATTTATTACCATCTTCAGAGCTTTTAAGGGCCAGTGATCAAAAATGATACATTTTGGTCATTTTGTGGGGTCAAATGAGGAAACTGAGGCAAATAGAGTGAATTGACATGCCCAAGGGTCACACAATTAGTATCTAAAGCTGTATTTGAAGTCAGATCTTCCTGACTCTAAGTCCAGTGCTCTATCCACTGTGCCCTGTCCAATAGCATCACCCACTTAATCTATAGTTCCTACTAACCTTCCCATCTCGTATTTTTTTTTGCTTCAACCTACAAATGGTTCTTTGAAGTATATCAGTCAAGAAGCATTTATGAAGTACCTACTGTGTTCTAGTCCCTGCTGTCAATCAGAGAGACAGCATACAACCCAACAGAGAGGGGTTAGCTGGGATTTGAAAAAATCCATGGAGGTCAGGAGATGGAGATGAGGAAGGAGAGAATTCCAGGAAAGGGGACAGAGGGTGAATGGGTCTGGAATTGGGAGATCGTATTTTGTGTGAGGAACAAGGAAGCCAGTATCATTGCATCGCAAAGTGCATTGGGAGGAGTAAGGTAGAAGGCTGGAAAATTAGGGGTAGGCCAGATTAGGAAGGGTGTTATATTTGATCTCAAATTCTGCCAGTCCTTTTCCGATGTTAGGCTCAGAGCTACCTCCTAGTCCTCCAAGCTATCCTGATGTATTGATGCTAATCCATATATTAGTAGCCTCCCTACTACTACAGACCGCTTTCAGCCAAGTCACTTCCCTCACACACCTTAACTGAATTGGTACATTTGGAAAAAGGGTGTCTTCTCCCCACTGAACAAGACACTAATTCTTTCTCTTGTGTTGTATAGTGATATAATTGACAAGATGCATGACGGTAGCTGTGGAATACGCCCATCTCCCAATATGGAACAGGGAAGCACCTATAAAAAGACCTTCATAGGTACGCCCCAGAAGCCAGCCACCTGTAGGCTGGCAGGGGAGGGTGGGTTGGACTCCATGTTGGAAAAGTACCCAGGGAGATGGGAGTCTGGAATTCTTTAGGGATTGCAGAGATAATGTGTCTGGACCTGCCTGAGTTGAGCTCAGAGCCTTATGTTGTCCCCCTGGCTTGGCTAATATAGAATTGGCCGGCAAGCTGTGGACAGTGAGATGGGCCATCAATGTTCTTTGCCATTAGAGGGGGCAGACTGGCAGTCTTTCAGCTTGCTCTGAGGTTGTGCAGGCTGTTTTCCTTTGGGATGAGGCTGGCCAAATGCCGAGAGGTGGTGAGTGTCATCATGAAGGAGGCAGAACCTTCTGCCCTAGTGAGATGTGACCTGTCCTCACCTTTCCCCAGGCTCTTCTCTGGTGGACTGGCTGATCTCCAATCACTTTGCTGCTAGTCGGATTGAAGCCGTCACTCTTGCCTCCATGCTGATGGAGGAGAACTTCCTGAAGCCCATTGGAAGCCGAAGCACTGAGGCCATTCGCTCTGGGGATTTAGCAGAGCAGTTCCTTGATGATTCTACAGCTCTCTACATTTTTGTAAGTGGTAGCAGGACCTCCTTCCTTTCTGCTGCCTGCTGCTAGAGAGAAATCTGCATAGAGAAGGTTAGAAATAATATGTGCTACACAGCTATAGGAAGAGGTGGAATTAGTCACACAAACAACTTCATTTTGAGTTCTGATCTGGATCAAGGAATTGATGAATCAAGGAATTTAATTTTCTTAGAAATCCAATTATTGCTCTTTTATCTTTTATAGAGTGAAAGCTGTAAGAAGACAAATTCAAAAGAAGAATTCAACTTTAGCGCTGCTGAACTGAGTGGCACAGTGATTAAACAAGGATATTTAGCCAAACAGGTAATAGCTAAGTGAGCATTGCAACTGTGCAGAAGGAGAACCCAGATAAAGTAGCCAGGAAGTAAGGAAAGAACAGAAAATAGAGACAAGGCATCTATAAGAATCCCATAATGTAAATTGGATTGCACAAAGATTAGCAACAGGAAACAAGTTCAAAAATATATTTGTATTTATTTTTTATTTTGGGGGGGAGGAGATCTGGATATGGAGTGTTATTGATTTGTGGAAATTATCTCCTTCACCCATTTGGATCTGTGACATCGTCTTAAAGTTGTCTGGGATGTTGAAGCCACCCTACCAGTATAAGCCAGAGCCAGGGCTTGAACTCATGTCTTATATACATATATCTGTATCAGTTTGAAGGGTAGCTAGGTGGGGCAATGGATAGAGTGCTGGATCTGAAGTTAGGAAGACTCATCTTCCTGAGTTCAACTCTGGTCTCAGACACTACCTTAACTGTGTGATCTTGGGCGAGTCATTTAACCCTGTTTACCTCAGTTTCCAATGAGCTAGAGAAAGAAATGGCCAGGGTCTTTTGCCAAGTAAACCCCAAATAGTCTTGAAAAATCGGAAATGATGTGAACATAAAAAATATCAACGTGAAATTTGCTCAAAAAGCAAACTCCCTTTGCTTAACTTGCTTCCCAGTTTCTCCTCCTCCCCCTAAATTTTGTGCGGATTGGGACAAAACACTCCATTCTCTGCTTAGCCTTCTTGGCCCTAACAGTTCTGCACAATGGAGCTCCTTTTCTCAGAAGACTCAACTGATTAGAGGCTGACTTCAGGGAAAGCTCTAAAATATTTGGTTTGCAGGTTCTGCTCAAGCCTGTTTAAAGATGTACATGACATGTGAAAGGATTGTGAGGAATAATGAATCGTCTCTGTTCCAGGGACACAAGAGGAAAAACTGGAAGGTGAGGCGCTTTGTTCTGAGGAGTGACCCTGCTTTCCTACACTATTACAACCCCTCCAAGGTGAGCAGTAATCCACTTCAGCAACAACCCTGGGGGAAAAGGGGTAATACTTGTAAGCCATACCTGCCTTGAATTTCAGAAAAAACTTCATGATGAAATGTGAGGTGTGATGTTTATTACCCTTCCTAGACATCTTATTTCTCATTTCTTTTCCCAGATATCCTAACTGTACTTTCTGTTTCAGCGGACTGTAGTGACACCAGTTTCAACTTTTTTCCTTTGATTACCACAGCAGAATCCTCCTCAGAGAACTGTTTCTTGCTTTCAGTTTCTTCCCCTTCCAAATATACCAGGCCTTTCATAAAGATCATTTTCATTACACTTCTCCATAGGTCTTTCTTCAAGATTATTCCTTGTGATTGCTTATTGGAAGGCCCTCACCTATGGCAATAACACTTCAGTCTCCTCCTTATATTCATGTCTTCCATAATCTAACCTTAATCCTACCTTTCCAGTCTTATTTTTCATTTTTCTGCACCAACCCTCTTACTCAGCCAAACAGATTTCTTGGAAATATTCCCTTGCCCTGTCCTGTTTTTGCTAATGATATTCACTTCTACTTCTGTAGCTATTCAGACTCTATTTATCATTTAAAGCCCAGGTAAAGCAATATCCATGAATATCTTCCACAAAGCCCTTGGAGACGTAAAGCCCATAGTCATCTTTTTCTTCCTAACTCATATTTACAACGTGACACTAATTTAAACAATGTACTTATTTGTGATATCCCTTGGTTAATGTTACAATTTCTATAAAATTGTTAGAAATAAAGAAAAAAGTAGTTTTGAATGGACAGGATGGATTAGATGTTATTAAGAAAAAAAATTTTTAATTGTGTAGAACTGTTTTTTTGTCAAGGAAAAAAGGGTCAGGCCAGAAATAATTACCAGGCTTTATTCATGAAGATGTAGCTAAAAGACATCCCAAATCAGTAAGAATGAGTTAAAGCCAACATTACAGAATTGATACTGACTCAAAAAGTCCAAGTTTCCTTGAGTGATCCTGCAAGTATCCTAGATACTTGTGCACAGGACCATGTGACTGTCAATGCTAGCTGCAGCTTCTGTTGCTAATATTTTGTCCAAGTCCAAGCAAATCTTACTTCTATAGATGAAGGGAACTTACTCCTTTTTGCATGAGTGCAATCATGATTCTCATTTGGATGTCTTTTCTATGTCTACAGGAAGAAAACAGGCCTGTTGGTGGATTTTCTCTCCGTGGCTCTCTAGTTTCAGCTTTGGAGGATAATGGAGTTCCTACTGGTAAGAGATAGCTTCTGCATACCACCCCAAGACAGCAGGGGTGATAAGCATTCATTCAGTGTCTCAGGAGCACTGCACTGATAAAAGAAAAAGAAAAAAGAGAGAGACTGCATAGGTTTGACATATGAAAAGGATAGTCTCTTGGAAATCCAATAGGAAGGATCTTTGTTGTCACTATTTCAGAACTGGCAGAAAAAAATGGCAGGTGAGGAGTGTTGATGTGGCAATCCATCTTTGACTTCAATATTTTTCTATATAATCATGTTTTATTCTGACCCCAGAAAATGGAATTTTTGTGCCTCTGGCACAGGAATAAGGTACCACTTGGGGTAATGTTAGGCTGCATAATGTTTGTGCATTCCACTGGTCAAGTACAAAGCAGTTAGGAGATAAAGAAAAACAGTGAGATGAACTACATCATATAGGTGCCTTCCCTTTCTGATTTACTGAATGATGAATCATTTTATTTGGCTCAGACCTGTGATTCTAGTATTTCAGTTCTTCCCAATCTAGATTTGCCACTTATGATTAATCTTTTGAGAATTATCTAGAGGCACTTAATTTTAATAAATATTGTGAAGGACCCACAATAAATAGTTTTTTTATTTGCATAAAATATGCGTGGGTAAATCTTCAACATTAACCCTTACATAGCTTTCTGTTACAAATTTTCCCCCCCAACTCCCCACCCCTCCCCTAGATGGCAGGATATCCACTACGTTAATTATGTTAAAATACAAAATAAATATTGTGAAGGCCACAAATATGCATTGTGAGGGCATTCTTCCATTTCCATTAACTTTGGCAAGCATCTGCTGGGTTCCAACCACCTCCCTCTCCAAACCTCACCTAGCATTGTTTGGCACTGCTTTAATGTAAGTGTATTTGCTTAACAGGCCAAGTTTCAATAAGACAAGGATTGCTGTAGCTTATTAAAACTTTCTTACCTATTGGACAAGAGCAAGTTGTTACATGGAAGCTCAAAGCTTCAGTTTTAAAAGCACTTCATTTCACTAGTTGACTTTTCCCTGTAGGTGTTAAAGGCAACGTGCAGGGCAACCTCTTCAAAGTGATCACTAAGGATGACATCCACTACTACATCCAGGCCAGCAGCAAAGCAGAGAGAGCTGAGTGGATTGAAGCCATCAAGCGATTAACATGAGCAAAGTCATCAGGCTCACATTTAATTCTAAAGGCAGCACCTCCTATGTAAAAAGGAGAATCAGGACTTTTGTCAAGGTCTTGAACATTTTGGTGACTTTCAATATACATCTGGTACCACTTTGATGTGAGACTAGAGCTGAAGGCTTCCTAGGAATATCCTAGTTATAGACAAACAAGGAACCTGTGTCTCATTGATGGTCACTATTCTAGCATCTACATTTTGGTCCCAGACCAGGAACTGCTATTTTATGGAGACTTAAAAGATCATTCTCCCTCACACCAATCTTCACAGATGCCAACAAGGGATAAAACAGGGCCCTTCTGATGACAAATGGAAATGGCAGGCTATTTTTAGCATTGTGAATTCCTGATGTTTTATAAGTACTTTAGACACAGGTGCTTAATAAATATTTGTTGAATAAATGAGACAGCTCTCAAAATACCTGTCAGCAAAAACAGTGGTGGTTTAATGGAGAACCCTGAGCTGGGCCTCAGTCTGCCTCCATCGTTTAACTTGATCATTTCTGAATCCTAGACTTGTGTAAGAATGAAGAATCCCTCATTTCATAGGATCATGATTAGGATAAAATGAGACTATATATGAAAGAACTTTGACTCCCAAGTTGGAAGTAACCTCAGTTATTACCTAAAGGTACCCCATCCTAGAAGCATGAATGAGAATAGTGGTGACTTACACTTTTGAGTTGAATACTGTTTTGACTTTCCCCTAAATCTTGGGTGATGAAAGACTAGTTTTATAGGAAACAAGCAGTAAGTCAAGTCACACACAGTACTTCAAGTAGACTTAAAGTACTCAGATTCTAAGAAAGGCTTATCCATCGAGATAAGCAGCACACCAGGAAGAGTGGTCGGTCAGTATGGCAAGATAAGCTGCTAAAATCAGATTAAAAGATGAGGAAAAATTTAAAGGACAAAAGGATTAAATCAGGTAATGTCTTGAAATGAAAGTTTGTTGAGAATTAATCTACATTAGTTACAATTCTTACTATTTGTTAACTTACCTGTTACTTCAACCTGAATAAGCTAATAAAATTATCTGGCCTTATGAAACTAAGTTCTTATAATTACTTGAATGAATAAAATATAGTGTAATTTGTCAATAGATATATCCAAAGGTTGAATATAATTTGTTCTCTTAAATTCCATTACAGCCTATCCTGAATAATCAGGAAATCCAAATTGTCAATTTTAATTTGTCCTTAAAGTACAACCTAAATTTCAATGGAGTTAAGGATATAGTTTATAGCTTCTCAACAGAAGAGGTATGATGGGCCAATCTTTTAAAAATATTCAACAGATTCATTTGAAACCATGTGGTCTATTTCTGAGTTTCTACATTATCACCCCTGCATTCAAGTTCCTGTCAAATTGGTCCTTGTATAAATTCCTTACACAATACTCCCTCCCTCTAATCTCTATGCCTTTACATTGGCTATGGAAGCACATTCTAAAGCTGCAATGCTTTCTAACCTTATCTCTATCTCTCAAAAATGTTGATTTTCTTTAGGTACCATCTCCTAGAAGAGGCATTCCTTGATCTCTGTCCACTGCTCTGACACTCCATCCCAAAATTATTTTATTCTATTTTATGCTTAAATATTTACATCTCCTAATAACTCTGAAGCAGCCATGGTTTCACTTTTGCCTTTGTGTCCCCAAAGTTTAATCAAGAAAGTTTTATAGGACTAAAATGTAAAGGCCAGGAATCTAGCTGCAATAAATGGAAAAAAAAAAAAGCCACATGCAATCCTAATTGTACAGGATGAAACCTAAAAAGCTTTAGTATGAAATTAGAAAAATTGGGAATGTAGTGAACAAGCTTTATGATGCTTAGCTCCAGTAATCTTGTATGAGACTTCATAGGTATTTGCCATATTGGCCTATTTCCTACCTCACCAGAGTTGGCCAAAACAAAAAATGAAAACAGAACTTATTTTCTTCCTGCATTTGTTTTTGTATTTCTTTTTGCAAATCAGCAACATGTTTTTGTATTTTTTTTTTTTTTTTTTTTTGCAAATCAGCAACATGTTGCAACAGATAGAGCTGGTCTTAAATAGTCTGAATGATCAGAGGCTCTGCCTGACATACTGGCAACAGGATGGGACACCAATGCAAATTACTTTTTAGTGCCCTAACCAAAACCTTCAAACTATTAAATTGCACAATAGATGCTTATATGCCCTGGTATATAGCATTTCCTAAGCGGGACTCCCTTAGCTGATGAAAATACAGGTTTACACATTCAGAAACTTCATCCATTAGCATACATAGATGGTACTAGCAATTTATGCAGGCTTTAATGTTTAACAAGTACTTTACATGTTATCTCATTTGATCTTGCAACCATCCTGGGAGATTGGTATTGTTATCCCTATTTTTCAGGTGAGGAAACTGAGGCAGCTTGTTAAATGAATTGCCCAGAGTCGAACAAAAGTATGAAACAGGAGTTGAACTCTAACCTCCCTAAATGAGCTCCAATCGGGTCCACTGTGTCCCCTAGCTATTTAATCAACTTGTTAGCATCATCTCCAAAACCATCAAAGTCCATAGGTGAAACCTGTGAGAGCTCTCTGAAGTGCCACCTCATTTCCCTTGAATTTAAGAACTGGCTTAAAACACACATACAAATTTTTGCATGTCATACATAAAGATGCCATTAAGCCATTTAGCAGAACATGCCCTAAGGTCTAACATGTTTATTTTTTCCATCATGTTTACATAAGCTGCACAGACCTATTCCTTGAAGAGAAATGTGGAAAATAAATAAAACCATATCCACTTAGAGGGGACACTTAACAATAGTCTCAATCATACATGATAAATTCCCCTGGAGTTCACAGTGAAAATTCATTGTTTATCATCTCTGCATACCCCCTTCATTACCCCATTCTGGACTTTCAAAGTCTAAAAAATTATCTACAGAAAGTTTTTGATTATATTTCAATTTTCCATTTCAAGGTATATTTGGGAGTGCCCTACCCTAGTTTTTTATTTCTTTGAGGAATACTTGTTTTCAGAAGCAAAGTAAAGGTAAAAGATTCTCTAAGGAACAATTTTTACTGACCTAAGGTAAAAAAGCAGCTTAGAGATATCAGAGAGGGAAGAAAAGTGCCAATTCCTGCTCCTTTTAGAATATCCCAAATAGTTGAAAGGGTTCTTTTATAAGGTGACTGAAGGAACAGCAGCAGTTATCTTCTCTCTCAAATATTCTTCCTCACTTTTATTCCACATTTTCATTAGCTGTAGTAATTCCAGCCCCCCAAACTGAAATAAATCTGACCTTGAAACAGCACCAGAAAAGTGCCTTTTATTATGCACTCAGTACATATTTAATTGAATTACAAATAAAACTGACTTGAATGAATTTTATGCACATGCTTCAGTTACCTCCTAAAAGGTCTACATGCTCCAATAGTCTGATAACAAAGACTGATTATCTATGATCAAAGAGATCATACAAAAATATCCAACAAGTGACAATGCCACTTATTTCTGGTTTTTCCTACCTACCTTTAAAAGTAGGCAAAAATACATATTAATTTCAATTAGTTTGACCTCAAAGGTGGGGGGGGGACCCTAAGAAATATACCACCATCAAAATTTGTAATGTACAAATTATCCTTCCTTTTGGAAAGTTGAATCTTTTTATGACATATCCCTAATTATTTTTCCCATTAAAAAGTCATCCCAATTTTAAATATTATAAAGGATGAATTTAACATTCATTTGAAATTCCAATCAAAAATATTTTAAAGGAACAGCTGTCCTTTCACATTCTACTAACTAAAACTTACAGGCTATTATCAAGTGAAACAATACAAAACTTAGATGATGATAAACCACACTATTTATGATCGTTTTTAGGCAGTCAAGAGGTACAATACAATCACTTATTTGCATTTTAAGAACCATCATCCTAAGGGGTCTCAAATGCTTACACGTTTTCACGTCTGGTATCCAAACTACAACATTCTTACTGTGAGATTACTATTCATTTCTGCTTTTCTTGAAAGAATATTGCAATGTTCTCTTTTTCTAGCAGAAACTTTACTCATTGAAATATGATCATCTACCCAGATATTAACTAGATTATTAACTTCCTATTCCCATTATAGTTTCACAAGAAATGTTTTCAACAGGAGTGAAGAAGGAAGAAGCCTAATTAAATATCCCAGAAATTTATTGAATGTTCCATTTGAATACAATGAATGTAGAAAGATTGGAATTGTTTGCTTTTGGTGCTCCTGGTAAATTTCAAAGAGGCACTAAATGGGAGGGGCTGCCAATAGGAAGTAGACATGGAAAACCTCAGACCCAATTGTGTGGATGATCTCAGCTTGTGAGGTTTTAGTCTTTAGTGAAATTAGGCCACTCCCTTCAAAAGAGCTCAATGTGTGAAGCCAGCATTTGGGAGGGCATTTCACATGCTGGTCTGTTGAAACATTTAAATACTTGGAAATACAAAATATTCAGCTTTGAAGTTTTCAATACTGGAAAACTCTCAAGTCTAGGGTGTTTAAGGCCAGGAAGGGCTGGTCTGTGTTCCTCCAATTGGGCACCTTTCCCCAAAAAGTTAATCTTCAGCTTTGGCTTCCATTTCTTCAGCATCATCATCTCCATCTACCTCAGCATTTTCCCGTTCAAGCCTCTCCAGTTGTCTTGCAAGCTCAGTTTCATCTGTGTCTGTGACCACTTTGGGCTGTGGAAGGAAGATCAACATATTACACAAAATTTAAGATTCAAGTTAATGTCTAGTATCAAATTCTTCAAAATGGCAACTGTCATAGTAATTGCCTTACAAAGTACTTGACAATTTCAAAATCAATGCTAATGTTATCAATAGTTACAAATACAAGAAATTCTTGAATATTTTTCAAATTAGATTAAAAAAAAAGAAAAATATCCATCACTTCATTTTTACTATACTAAAACATAAACATAACAACTTGTAAAAATAATTTGCTTATATTTGTGAAAACAATGCTGTAGGGAAATCTAAAAATCCACCAAAATGTGGATAAAAGTTTCAATTTCAAAATGAGATTCACAGCAGGAATTGTAGAATCTCAGCTTTCAGATAAAAGAGACCACAGAAATTACATAAATCTAATCTCTTTATTTTCAGAGTAATAATTTTTTTTAGTTAAAAATAAAGAAAAGGTAACTTGTACATGAAACCCCAGAGAAAATGAAGTTATACATAACAAACTCTGGAAATACTTATTCATTTTTCCCACCTAAAGGGCTATTTCTCCCTCAAAACCAAAACACTCTAATTAAGAGGTGTTCTAAGAGTAATTTTTCATCGACAATTCCTCTACTTAATCCAAAGTCCAAATACTTGTAGCATTTGATTTTAATTTTTCAAATTTTGCTAAGTTAGGTATGTTAATTTAATGAATCAGAATAGCCATAACATTTAATTTACCACCAAAAAAGTTAAAAGCATAATGGCATATAAATAAACTAAGGTACTAATTAAGAGCCTTATGAAACAATGCACAACACTTCTCTCACCTCCATTTGAACATTGAAAACACCCCTCTTCTCCTCAATCTTTTCTTTGATGACAGCCATAGCCTGATTGAGGACAGAGAGGCCCTCTGTTCTCTCTAGGGTTGTAGTGGTCATCACATATCGAGGAGGTGCTATCAGATTAATCTACAAGAGAATAGAAGACAATAATTTCACCAATGTGGAATACAATGAAAGCAAAATCTTCACAGCATAATTATTATATTAAGTAGAGTATTAGTTCTAAGTTTTTATTTTAAAATACCATTTAGTTTAGAAACCTTAGGACCTAAGTGATCGGCATCTCTTTTCACACCTTACCTCTAAACAATTGCCTTATTTTATGATTAAGGAAAAAAAAAGCCATTGTGACAGTCAATCACAAACTCATCTATTTTAAGAAATATACATAAACTGAAAAAGAAATTGCTTTCTTGTTAAGAGAACAGAAGGATAAGAGCAAACTTTGCATATGGACTGTGTTATCTCACCTTGATAGGCATGTTTTCTGTGGAACAATTCAAACCTGCTCTCAGAGCTTCTTTTACAGCATCAATACCCTCATAACCATAACAAGCTACTTCAATATCTAAGAAATAAATAACAGAATATGAAGAGAACATTCATTCTAAGGTTTTTAAAATGTGACATAACAGATTTTCTGTACATGAACCCTCATATCTCAATTTACTTCAACTATACAACAAAATGGAAGCTACACCGTTTTGTAATCTCATATCATTTATTACTCTTCTCGCACAAATTCTTCCAATGATTAAACTACCAAAAATATAAATTTAGGACATCAAATGTTCAGCAAACATTTGAGTTTGCTCAATTAATAATCGTAATAGGCTTAGTTGATATAATTTAAAATAAAAATAACTTTGTGAAAATTAAGTAACAGCAAAATAGTATATTCTAAGTATTCTTTCCTGGAAATGATCAAAAGACTGCTATGTTTGCAAATACCTTTTCACCATACATTATAATATGAGGCAGCTAGGTGGCACAATAGAGAAGAGCATTGATTCTGGAGCCAGAAAGACAAAGAGTTCAAACCTAGCCTCAGACACTTAATAGCTATGTGATCCTGGAGAAGTCACAAGTTCTTTGCCTCAATTTCCTCACATTAGCACCTATCTTGCAGGATCAAGTGAAATAATAATTCCATGGTTTTAACAGTGCCTGGCAGAGTAAGTTCTATATTAAATGTTAGCTACTATTCTGTTTGATTATAAAGCAATTTATAATTCAGTAATATTCATGATGAGTAACAGCTTTCTTAATGAATACAAAATCTTAAAAAAAAAAAAAAAAAAAAACCCTCAATATTTACCGGCTCGAATTTTGACAGCTTGTGGTGTCAATCGCCTATTTATATTATCAATCAGCACCCTTCTTTCATCTTCATTCAAATCCAGTCCATCCAGGATTGAAGGGTCTCTGAAGTAAATTTTAAAAACTGAATGTGTCAATATTGACTGTGTTATTGCATACAAACTATTAGAAACAAAATTTCTAGGGGTTTGAGGAAGATGGGCAATTTATTTCATTAGGAATTTTCTAATTCTTCTATACTACCTGGCATAGTGACTTAGACATATATGATCACATTAGCTCCCCACCTCAACAAACTTTAGTGGATCTCTACTACCTCTAGGATCAGGTTTAAACTTCTCTATTTGACACTCAAAAATCTTTCCTCTCCCTACTCCTTTTCTATCTTTCCAATCTTCTTCTCCATGTATCTCTTTTTGCAGTAGTCCTTTTCTTGCTTACTCCAGCTGCTAAAAGTACTCTTCTTCGCCACATTATATCTATATTTATGTATGTTGGCATATGTAAGGCAAAGGCAATTTCTCTCAGCAGTATCTGGTATGTAATAAGCACTATTTATATGGTCACACATAAAAACAAACATTATTTCCTTAAAAGGTACATGGGAAATATGGCCTGTCCAATGGGCTGAATAAATAAAAAATTTTCTATTCAGCCTTCAAGTGAGAACCTCATATGCAATTACCCAATATAATATTTATCTACTTGAGTGCAGGAAGGTACTAATGATAAAACAATAAAAATACCAAGATTCTATTAAAGGCATCTAAATTATCTTATAACTATTAAAAAAAAAAAAAAAACAAAAACAACCCACCAACTATTTTACTAACTTATTAATCCATTCTTATTGTGGATGGAAAAAGAATATAGATGCCCTGGAATGGCACCTCAAAGACCTATGTGTTTGTGGAAGAAAAAAGTCCCTAAATTTTTTATAATTCTGCTTTAGGAAATTAATCTAAGGAAGGTATTAAAAAGAATTTCATTAAACCAAATGGAAATATAGTTTCAATCTGTACCTGGCAGTACCTGTAATGTGGAAAGTCTTTCCACTTATAGTGTGACACAGAACATAAAGGGTTAGTATTGAAATAAGGAGCACCTAAGGGTTCAAATTCTTACTTGAGAAAATAATAATTTTGTAATGAAGTCACTTAACTTCTTAATGCTGCATGCAACTGCCTAAGATTATAAATTATAAACTACTTGTTGATTTGCATCAATGGAGAGAAGATTTTACTATATAATAAAACTATTAAATGTCGGTTAACAGGTGCATTAAGACTGCGCATCCCCTTCTATTAAAATAGAAATGTAATTTCTTAAAAAGATTCTTACGAGACTGCATGTTTAAATGCATCATAGGCACCATATCCTGGTCTCTTGTACTTGTCATCAAAGACCCAGGCAGTTCTCTGGAATAGGCTCTCCAGCTGCTCATCCTTACTGTACTCTAACACCTCAGCAACATGGCGAAGGATGCTATAAACCTGGAATCAAAAAGATAGATTTAACAATTTGAAATATGCTTATCTGTATTACTATTTTGTTTTTTAGACTGTGTTAGTTTCCTGGTGATCTTGCTCCACATTCTTCACTCCCTTCCCCTGTTTAATTTATAAATGAAATTCAATTAAAACTATGAGAAAGGAAAGAGAGAGAGAAATGTTTATACCAACCAGTATAGATAACCTCTGAACTACAATTTCTGGCCCCCCTTTCTTCCACCTCCCCCCCGGGGGAAAAAAAGAAAGAAAAAAAAACAAACAAACAAAAACAGGTAAAAGGAGCTTTTTTTGTTTTGGTTTTAGGGAAGGGGGAAAAAAAGGTCCTGGACCTGTGATTTCACTAGTGTAGATCAATGGTGTCAAACTCAAAAAAATCAAACAACAACAACAAGGATCTTGGAGGCAGTTTTTGTCAGATAACTCTAGTGTAGCCCACTTAAGAAAAATATCCTACGAATGTAATGTTTGAATTTTTAAATGTAGAATCCAACATTTTGTTGTAGTTCATTTGAATATATAGCAATTCAAGTCTGTGTATTAAGTCTATTTGCAAGTACTAAAGGTTGATATCAAAAGTATGATTTGGAACACTCCTTTTCTCCATAAGAAAATAAACTTGAATGGTTATTGTTACTGTAGGAGAGAATAATTCTTCACATTTAGACTAAAAGAAGCTCAATGAAATTCAATCACTTGCCCAGTATCACAAAAGCAGTATTATGTAATAAAATAGAATTTTTTTAACCATTAATTTATTAGGATTTTAACATTACTTTAGAGAGGGCATGGGACAAAGGAGGAAATTACCTATGAAATGAGAATAACAATAGCAACAACAACAACAAAAAACCCAGTTAATAAGTACAAAAGACAAATAATGATCCTAGGAAAAACGTCAGGGGGATAGAACAAATAGTACAAACAAGGGTAGAGAAATTTGGATGGCAGTTGGCAAATGTTAAAACTAAAATATGAAAATGATGAAGCATGCATCAATGGATGAGAATAAGACTTCAGGGATCCACATGGGTATTCCTCAAAACAGATGGCATTATATATATATTATATATCTCCACTTTTAAGTAAACGGTTTCATGAGCTGATCTATTGAACCCAGAGTAACCTGCATACCATACTGAGGCCTCTTGAGTTAGAATTTTAGTGAAGTACACAATGAATAGTAATAATTGGCATTTATACAGCACTGCATAGTTGACAAAGCACTTACATACTAAGTAGTAGAGCCAGGAACCAATCTCAGGTCTTCTGACTCCAAAGTCAGTGCTTTTAATCTACCTCAAGGCTTCTCTTGGCCCATGACTAACATGCAGGGACACTTCCAGAAAAGATTAAAGGGAAGGAAAAAAAACAAAAAACAAAAAACAAAAAAAAACAAAAAACAGAAAAGCAAAAAACAGCAATTACAACAAACCAGTCTACAGATCCATTGCTGTCCTTCCAAGCTCAGAGATCTTGTAAGCTGTTACCCAAGTCCTACTCCTCCTTAAAACAAAAAGGAAGGATGTATCTATGATCCTTATCCCCCACCCCCAAAAAAGAGCCAAAAGGAGTATAAACACAGCTAAAATTCCAGAATGTACAAAGAAAAAGGCTACCTGATTAACAAAATTAGAAATTACTTGTAGTTTAAATTGGCTAAAAGCTATTTTGGAATAATTTTCAACACTAACTTTTGAAAGTTACTACACTATTTCTTATGCTGGATAATGAGTATATCATCTTTAAGAGTCTCCTTAATATTGAAAATCCTCTATTACTTCAAGACGATACTTTGATAATTTTTAAGTCAACAGCAAACCTAGGGATATCTATTAGAGCCACTAGTCTGTCCTCAATCTAAACAATGAATATTTTCTTGAAATTAATCTTGAATTCATATTATTTTAAAATAAAACAGGCCATCAATTACGTATGTTCCCTTGAGTTATGGGAAGGCAATTTGGTTGCACAGCACACTAATTTAAATATTTTTCTCCTAATATTAAACTTACAGTTTTAGATTTGGTGAATTTGTCTTCACATTTGATTGCTTCTTCTGGAGAAACTCTTCTTTTTGACAAATCGATATATCCTGACATGAGGAAATTAAGAAAAATTAGGATTTCCAAACAATGGAATTATTAACTTTCACTCTCAAGATAAATATTGAGAATTTGGAGTCAGAGGACTTAGTTCAATTCCTAGCTCCTCTACTTGCTTCTTGGATTAAAAAAATCTAAGTTTTTTGGATACTCTGAAACCTATAATCCTATGAATGTATTATTGATCCAAATCTGCCTCAACATTATTTTCAAATTGAAATTGAGACATTACTTACTTCTCCCATGCATATTTATTTCAGCTTGTTAGTTTCAGAACATTATTAACTACTAGAGGAAGCTTTGATATATCTTGAATATCTCATTAGATTCATTCAATTCAAATTAGATTCATACTGATTATCTCTCCTTGCTTTGGGCCATCTCAAAGTTTGATATACACGTATTCACTGGAGAAAAAAATACTGAGAAGGATGAAGCAAAGATCAGAATCCAGTGACGACAAAAAAGATATGTAGGCCAGGTTAATTAACTAATTAACAATCTTTAGGAATACTTGTTGATCCTATAAATCTACTGTTGTATTTTCACCATCTTGACTGCCTAAATTGTTTTTTGTTAAGATCTGTCCAAAAATTACCAATGGTTACCTACGGTTTACAGTAGGTAGTTCTGCTACAGCTCAATATATGCTGTGCAAAATTATGTAATAATAAAGCTTACAGAAAAATGGTTATGGAGAATAACATTACAAAACTTGTCAGTGACACATTAAAAAAACTTTTTTTTAAAAAAAACTGTAGTACAGTTTTATGAAGTTTTATTTCATTTAAGAAATACCTAAATAAAATAATTGCCCCAACCTGCTGCTCAGTCTGCACCATAGTTAAAGAGGATGTGATTAATGTCCACCAGCCCAATTCTTTTCCACTCAGTTTCTACTACACCACCAAATATGCAATACAGTCCTTTACTTTGACAAACATCTGAAGCTTGCTTGTAGAGATATAAAAGCAAACTCAAAATCTGTGTTATAACTAAAAATGTTTCCTAATATGTCACTCAAAGTGGAAAAAATTCACCTTTTTGAAACAAGTGTTATGGCAGAACTGTAATTTGCCTGGAATTCAAGGTCCTCAAGCATTCTTTCATATTATTTCCTACCCGTGTATTATTTATAATCTAGCCAAGCCACTCTGCTTCCAATATGCTCTAAACTTTGTTCTTGTACCTTTACTCAAGTTATGTCTTCGCTTTCCTCAAATTCATTTTAAATTCTACTTATCTTTTAAGGCCAATGCAAGTGCCACCTTCTACAGAAAGCCTTCTTTGACTTAATCCTTGTCAGTAATGACCTTCTTGTATTATCTATCTATCTATCTATCTATCTATCTATCTATCTATCTATCTAT
>JAJPUD010013752.1:18070-43099 GCA_023553655.1 Myrmecobius fasciatus
TATCTATCTATCTATCTATCTATCTATCTATCTATCTATCTATCTATCTATCTATCTATCTATCTTTAATTCCTATTTCTTTAGACCAGAAATGTCTTCTTATCTTCCTCTGTTGCTTAATGTTCTGCATAAAAGAGTTGCTTAGATTTTTGGTGGCATGACATAATTTTTTCTTAGTGAACCAATATTAAATACCTTTCTAAGTGCTAAAAAAAATCCATTTAAAGTGTTATGTAATAACAATCCATTTAATTTTGTTCAGATGTCATTTTTTGAATTTATCTGTTCTTCTAAAAATGAGGCTATGTTAGTGACTAAAGTCAACGGTGCAGAGTTGGTAAATGGAAATGCTAGAATGCAACTTAACCTTATTTGTCATCCAGTATACACATATGAAAGTAATAAAAATAAAAAGCTATCCAAGCAATCAAGACAGTGATAGTCATTTAAGAGGAGTTACAAAGAAAAAGTTATACTGTTAGTTTTTGCCTTAGGGGAAAAAAAAAAAGATCAACTAAATAGTGACGCCTATGCTTTTAAACAACGTTAGGAAGTGTATAAAAGAAGGAATAAAAAATGCAAGCCTGCATTTTGTCCTCAAAGGATGTAAAATAAATTATTATCTAGCCTTCTAAATTTAAAAAGAAAAGACAGAGGCTTATTTGATGGCATCAACCAATCACTAATTGTTGAGTACCTGGCTAGGTACCCAGCATTATGTTTCATAAAAGAGAAAGAGAAATTTAAGACTGAGTCCCTGTTCTAAAGAAGCTTATAATCTCTTTCAGGAGAAGTTAAAGCACGTGAAACAGAGTAATTAATTATAAAATGATCCATAAAGAAGTAGCAAAAAATATTGTACAGTATAAATTCAACAAACTTTCAACCCTGCATTCATTATCTCCTTTTTCCTATCTCAATTTCTTATTTAGCTAATTCAACTCTAAACTACTTTCTAAAATCAAACCCCTTATTTCTAATCACCACTCATTCCTTGCCAACTTCCAACTCTGGAATACTCCCATTATCTGGCTCCTACTGATAGACTATGTTAATAAGAATAAGCCAGATGTAGTCAATCTATGGTTTTATATACAATCTCCATTTTCTTTGTGTGTGTAAATATTGGTGTTTGTTGGTGATTTTTTTTTTTTTAATTTGCTGGGGAAAAAAAGATTTAGTCTCACACTTTACTGAAAAGAGAAACTGCTTCAAACTTAATCTTCTCTCCTTGTTTATCATATAATCCTTTAAACATGACCTCTTTCCCTTTACTCCAGCTTCTGGCATAAGCAGTCTTTCTACTTACTCAAGACCAAGCTTTCTATATGTAAATACTTAATCATATTTCTCTTCTCCATCGATAACTTATACTTACAAACATGTCAAAGTCTCTCCCACCCTGCAAAAGACAATTTATCTAACATCCCCTCTCAGAAATTACTTTCCACAAGTTATCTATCTCAACCCTCCACAATTGGACTTTCAATCTTACTCTCTCCAAAGTCACCAATAATAGCCAAAACTAATGCTGTCTAAATCTTCATCTTTCTTGCTCTCTCTGCAGTGTTAACAGTGCTTTTCTCCTGTTTTCTTTATATGACCACTTTCTCAAGTCTCCTCATGGCCCCTAACTGTTGGTAAATTCCAAGATTTTGTCTTGGGCCCTGTTCTCTCATCTATTATCTTGTTCTAGGTGATCAGATATCCCATTTAATTATCACTGCTATGCAGACAACTCCCAGAATTATGTATGTAACCCATTTCTTTACAGTGTTCCTGGACTGACTTCATTACTCCATACCCACTTGACATCTTGAACTAGAAAACTTGTTAAATAACCAGTCTCTTCCTTTGTATTCACATCACACAGCGAGACAACTAGGTGGTACACTTGCTAGCTGTGTGACTGAGCAAGTCAGTTCAACCAGTTTGCTTCAGTTTTCTCATCTTAAAATGAGCTAGAGAAGGAAGTGCCAAACCAATCTGAGATATTTTGTCAAAAAAACCTCAAACGGGGTCATAAAGATTTGCACACAAACTGAACACCACACAGTTCAGACCCTTATCTCACCTTAATAGCCTTCAAATTAGTCTCCTAGCCTTATGTTTCTCTCTTTTCCAAGCCATCTTCTACATAGATGTCAAAATGATTTACCTAAAGCAGTTTTCATTGCTACTTTTCTACTCAAAAAACCTTCAGTGGTTTCTTATTATTTACTGGACGGAACAAAAACTCTCATCACCTTCACAAACTGGCTCCATCTTAACTTTTTAGTCTGATTAGATATTATTTCCTTACAAACACACACAAGCCTTCCTAGAGTGTTCTATTTTCACAGTTCCTGGGCTTTATGCCTATTAACAGGTTGAATGTTCTCACTCTTACTTCTCTCTTGAAAGCATTATTTTCTACATGAAGTCTTCATCTCTCCATATGCTAGTTAGTGCTTTCCTCCAAATCACTGTTTTATTTTATAGTGACGTGTACAGCTTGTATCCTCTTGCTTAGAATATAAGCTTTTGCTTAATAAATGTCCCACCCAACCAATATTTATCAAGTATTTACCAGCTGCAAGATAGTAGGAATACACAGGTGAAAAACCAGGATATAGTTCCACACAAGGGCTTGGGAAATGTATGAAATCTGCATAAGTATAAAGATGGACTTGTGATGATTGCAGAGAAAAGATGCAGGCAGTTTTCTAGGAAAATATGAGTATAGAGAAATAATTTTTAGTTGAAGTAGTTAAGGAGAACATCATGGATTTAGTGCCAGCTAAGGTGGACCTTGAGGAAAGATTAGATTCAAAAGAAAAAAAAAAAAAGCAAAAATTGCAGGGATGAAAAAGCAGGCATAAAGGAATGAGTTGGAAGGCAAGTTGTGATAATGGAATCTATGATTCAGGACTGCCATTCTTCAATTAGAATCTCCTTAATGGAAGGGAAAGATTATTAAAGGAATCAAAGAAATATATCATAAAATGGGGTTATTAACAACAAAAAAGAATATTAAAAAAAAATAACTGTCAAAACAAGAACAATTTCCTACAAGTTTATTTTTAACTTACCTTTTTCTTTGTCCACTCTAATAACAACCACACATTCATTTCTGCCAATTCGGATGAGTTTATTAATGGAGCGGATACGTCTTCTAGATAGCTCACTAAGAAGAATCATGCCCTCAATATTGTTGTATTCCAAGAGACTGACATAAGCTCCCATTTCAGCAATGGATCGCACATTGACCATTACCACATCTTCCACTTCAGGAAATTTGTGCTGGTAGAATCTACAACTTAGTCCTGGCATTCTGCAATTTGAACAAAAAAACCCAACTTAGTGCTCAGATGTAAGCCAACATAAAATTTAGAAGTTTAAGTTAGTGAAATGTCTTTCTCTTGCCACTGAAAAGAAAAATGTATTTCCTCTTTTATTTTCAAATTTTAATCATTTTCTGAGTAGCACTGTCAAGAAACAAATTTCGCTTCTACTTTTGCTGAAGATTTTTGTGGATCGTGGGTGTGTCTTTACTAGTAGTTTCAAGGAAATATTGTAAAAAATAATTAGTATCTGTAAAACACTGAGAACTAAGGATGAAAGGTACTAAACAGGAGTAAAGTACTATAATAATACTCTACTTTAAGCAATATCAAACGATGAGTAGGGCAGCACTGTTATTATAAACATGCTTCCATCTTTCAAGGCAGTAAAACTAAAAGTACTCTTGCTTCAGAGAAGATATAAATAAAACTCGCATTGCAATTTTTTTTAAAAAAAGGATATATTAAAAAAACAAAAAATAAAATAAAAAAACAACCAAAGACAACTCCCTCATTTGAAGCTTATTTTTTTCTGAAAATAAGTGTAACTATGTCTATTAAGAGAGGAGGAAAGAGCTGTGATAACATCTTAACAAGTAATGAAAATTTTAGACATATAAAAGAGCTAGCTAAATTAAGTGCCACCCCCCAAAAAACAAAACCCCTTGAATGCATATCACTTTTTTCTATGAAGTTCTTTATTTGCCACCTGAATTTGTTTATGCATTCATATTATGATCCTGTAGCCTCCTATAATTTTCTATAGTCAATACTAGATTCAAGGCTATTCTCTCAACTTTTTAATTTTAAATACCATCTTGACTTCCGCTTTTCTCATTACTCCTCCTTAATTATTATTTTTTTTTTTGCTTTTTTTTGCTGAGGCAATTGGGGTTAAGTGACTTGGCCAGGGTCACAGAGCTAGGGAATGTTAAGTGTCTGAGACCAAATTTGAACTCAGGTCCTCCTGACTTCAGGGCTGGCGCTCTATCCACTGCGCCACCTAGCTGCCCCACTCCTCCTTAATTGTACACACAACAAGCCATGGTTCCCCTCCCCACCCTTCCTACCCTTCTAACATAACCCAATTTTGTAAATAGCTTTATTGAATAAAATTAAGGTACTTCAATAGTAGGGTTTTCTTCAGGCTTCTTCTCTTTAGTGAACTTGAAGATAAGGACTAAACCATATGCTAAAGACCATCTTTGTTCAGCTTGCAAGAGTTGGGTTTAAAATCACCTTACCAAACAACACATTCCACTCAATACAGACAAAGTTTCTTCCATATTATTTATAAAATCTTCTTTGGCTGCCCTGTTTTCTTGTAACTGTTCATCCTGACCATAATTTTTCCAATCTGTGTCTTACTCCCGAGAATTTGCCGGTTTCCCTTTCTGAATACCCTCTGGTTCTCACTGCAATACATCTGAAATAGTGGAGTAACCATTACTTTTCTGGTCATATTTTCCATGTTACTCCATCATTAGGATTACTTGTTGGAGACTGTTTTTTATTTCTAAAATTAAATGAATAAAATCCCTGAGGTATTTTTCCCATATGAGATTTCTGATTCTAATGAAAAAGGCTAACTTACTCCTTCACCATTTCTGCTTAATTCTACAAATTAAGTGTTTTAAAATAAAACAGATTTGCTGCATAGGATTTCGAGATACCAGAAACCTGGTCTACGAACGTCTCATTTACGTTGCCCATTCATGATCTGAAAGCGCTTTTCTCCCTGCCCCTCCATACTTTCATAAGTCGGACTGCTCAGTCCCTGATGCTTCCAGCAGCATGGGATCTCGGCCTCGCTGCACCGCCCAGGGTCTGGCGTGGTCTTCAGGGCGGGCGGAAAAAGGAAGAACCCAGGAAGAGTAGGTGGTGATGACCCTGGCACACAAAGCCCGGAAGCCGGCCGGCCCAGCAGACCTGGGCGCTGGGTCATCATTCCGAGAGGGCCGCGTGTGAAGGGGGTGGGGGTGTCACAGAGCTCCCCAGACGCGACGGCCACACCCCCCGCGGGGCCCTTCCCCGGAGCCCACGAGGCCAGGGCGGCCGCAGCCGAACCGTCTCCCTCCCAGACCCGCCTCAACGTGAGCACCTCTCCCCTCCCCACGCAGCCGCCTTCACCATGCTATGAGGCCAACGCGGATGCCGGTGCGGGGCGGGACGGGATGAGGCGACGGCTTCCCGCTCGAGCAAGGGCCCGACCAGAGAGGATGGCTGGGGGTAGCCGTCCTGGGGCTTTCACTCTCTTGCCTCTCTTCGCCCAAGGGAATAGGAAGGAAAAAAAAAAGAGGAAGGAGTCACCTGAAATATGTGTGTGAGGGTCCCGAAACAGGTCCCCGCGCCGATCTCTACACTTCAGGAGATGCCCAGAAGTCGGGCCGCACCAGAATCTGCCGCCGCCGCTTCCCCTCAGCGTGCGTTGACGCCGGGCCTTCTGCGCTTGCGCCGTCACCCCTCACCCTTTACGCAGGCGTCGACGTCGGCGAGACCCTTTTTTTTTTTTTTCTTTATTTACCCATAGAGTCTTAGTCTTCCCAGGAAGGAGGGGGCACTGGGGAAGTGGTTAGGATGCTGACTATTAAGAAAGGGAAAAATACGCACTTCCTGGCTCCCGCTTATTTTCCACCTAGAAAACCGTTCAGAACGGTGTCAAAACCCAACTCCCTTTCTTGAATTAATGAACTGCTACCAAAATCTTCCCGAAAGTAAGGTAGCTGTGGGGAAAGTCAAAGTGGAAGCAAATGTTATCTTTTTTTTCTCACTTGGCTCCTCCTTTTCACCACGCAGGTTGTCCCTAATACACTCGCCTCGGGAGGAGGGGAGAATTAGGAGGGGTAAAAAGCGTTTGAAGTTTTTTGTTTTTGAGGTGTCCGCGCCGATCACTAACATCAGGGAATATCCTTTCTTCCCCTTTCCCCCTCTTTCCCCTTTCTCCCTTTCCCCCACTCCCCGGCATTAGCGGACGGAACCGGAAAGGAGTTAACCGAGGCCACTTCCGCTTAGCGTAAGAGGGAAGGTGATCAGGTGACCTGTTCCAGCTGACTGTATGAGGAGTAGAAGGTGGTGGAGGCTAGCCGCAGCGACAGGCGGCTTTGAAGCCCGAAGTGATAGGCCTGAGGACCGAGCTGCCGCCACCGGACAACTATTGTCAAGATGTCTGGCAAAGACCGCATCGATATCTTCCCTTCGCGAATGTGAGTGACATTGATGAGCGAAGGGGTTTCTCGTTCTGAGCGTCCTCGTCCCCCCTCAGACTCTTTAGACCGCACTTTCCCCGATACCTCAGCAGCTCTTCCTCATTTCAGTGTCTAGGTTACTTATTTCTCAGGCCGCTCTCAAGGTCCTCTCCTTGAAACCGAGGATCAAGATGCATTGATTCTTTTTATATCATTCCCTTATGTGATCCACGGCGGGAGAAAGGCGCCCCAGTCCTGGGCCCCCTATGGCTTGGCCTCAGGACCACAGACAGGCTCCCCAATTTGTGCCGATCCGGAGGCCGACCTTTCGATGCCTTGTAAACTCAGCGGGAGAAACGTTGGGTAGTAATAACATCTTATACTTGTGTCATTCTGTAAACTACTTAAACATCATTTTCATTTTTCTGATAATATACCCATTAACTTGGCAGGCTATAATGATAAGATAATTTCCCCCCCCTTTTCTGGTTCTTTTTACAGAGAGTTAAGAAAAAAAAAAAAAGGAAAATTATAGAGTGGTGTAGTGGAAAGAGTTTGTGATTTGGAGTTCAAACCCTAATTCAGCTGCTTACTAATTTTGTGGTCTTTGATAGGTCACTTACCTTTCTGAGCCTCAATCTACTTGTATTAAGTTTCTACTATGTGTGGGGAATGCTAGCGCTTTAAGATTATTAAATTGAAGAGCTTCTGCTATTCTTTCTGAGTTTCCTCAGTTTATTCCAATAAAATTATAGGCCAATCAAAAAAAAAAAAAAACAAAACCCAAAACTTGGGATGGGGCTTACATTCTGGTGGGGGTAGCTGCAGGTACATAAATATGTACCAAACATAGAATAAGATGAAACAGACGGAGAAAGTATAAATTATTTCATTGATAGTGGGAACTTTGGAATGACTTAAACTGCAATTTATAGCCAGAAAGAGCTGTTTGGGGTGAGTACCAAGGAGGTACCTGAGTACACACTTTCCAGGTCCACACAGGTAGTATTTCATACAAGACTTCATTTCACTCATGAATTACTACTAAACTATAAGATTTATCAGGGCTAAGAGGATAGAAGACTTCTAGCTGGGATATCTCCTCTCTCCCATCCTCTCCCCCCAAAAAAAGCACTGAGTACAAATCTAGTCTAAAACACTCAGCTATATGATCCTGGGAACAAGTCATTTAAGTTTAGTTTGCCTCAGTGATATCTCTTATATTATTACTACTGTTTTCTGGTGAGTAGTCTATTTATCCCTTTCCATACCATGGTGAGGTGCTGGCTTGATTTCAAAGAATATTGAGATTGGAAAGTATTGCAGAGGCTAAATAGTCAAGCTCATTTTATAGATTAGAAGACAAAAGATCAGAGTAGTGACTTGCTCAATATCATGTATACTAAGTGAAATTGAGGATTCTTCATTCTGAGACCAGTGATCTTGCAACTGTAATATAAGTTTCTGCTATTTTTTTGGTGGATGAGATTACTTTTGATCAATACTTAAGTGTATGTGGAAAAAAGAAAAATAGTAGTTTTAGAAAGATTTCTTAAGCAAGTTTTAAAAGTCAGAAAATGAAGCCCCCTAAAAGGCCAAAATAACAGACTGTACTTTTAAAATGTACAGGTTTTTGTTAGAGAAAATGGTCTTGATCATCCTTCTCAGAGTACTCTTTGTACTTAGAACTACATTGAGTTTTAGTTGTTTTTTCTTTAGTTTCCAAGGTATCTACATTTTTAAAACTTGTAGCATGAATGTTGTGATTCAATACAATTCCAATACATTTGGGATGGAAAATGCTATCTATCCACGTCTAGGAAAAAAAATATGGAGACCGAATGTGGGTCAGAGCATAGTATTTTCACCTTTTTAAAAAATTGATTTGCTTTTTTCTTTCTTGTGGGTTTTTTTGTTTTTGTTTTTTTCAATTTTGGTCTGATTTTTTTTGCCAATATGAAAATATGTTTTAAAGGATTGCATATGTTTAACCTATATCAGATTGCTGGCTATCCTGGGGAGGGCAGAATTAAGGGAAGGAAGGAGAAAAATTGGGATCACAAAAGTCTTACAAAAATGAATGTTGTATTTGGAAAAATAAAATACTATTAAGGAAAAAAGGGGGTGGGGAATTGCAGCATAGAAGTAGGCTTCTTCAGTTTTAGTGGTGTGGTTGTGGACATTTCTGCCTGATGGGTATGCATATGGAACTGCTGATGAAAAGATTCAGGTACAGGGAGTAATCTGTTGGAGCGCATTAATTTTTCCAGAGACTGGCAGCAGGCATTTTGTCAGATAGTCATATGTTTTTGATTCAGCTGGAAATAAAGCCATAATCATGTGACTTGAAGGCCACAGTTAAAAGTGAGTGTAAATTGCTGTGAAATTGAGAGGTTTCATTTTGAAAATCTGGGCTGCTCAGAATAAAAAACCAATATACCCATTTTTAACTCATTAACAAAAATGGAAAGTGATGGGAAAGTTTCTGGAGTTACAATCAATAGAGATCTGAATGCAAATTCCACTTAAATTTACTAGATAAAATGGACAGACCATTTTTTTCTGAGGCTCCATTTCTCCATCTGCAAGATAGGGAATATTAATACCTGTGATGCTTTTTTCCACAGATTTCTTATGAGATTATATCTGTAAAACATATATAAACAAATATTAGCTATTCTTATTCATTGCCTTGTGTTTTGAAATGCTGCTGTTGTTAATATCTTCACCCACTCTTGACATAAAAATAAAAGTAATTTTAAAATGTTAAAGTCCTGTGAATTCTTAGCATTATAAGTAAAGCATTTATGAATGATATTTAGAGTTAGAGTAGACTTTAGGTCCACCCATTTTACAGATAAAAATAATAATCATAACCAGGATTTATTAGTCGTAGTTATGTGTTCAGTCAGGTACTGTGTTGACTAAAAAATTTTTAGGCGTTTGGCAAAATTACCTCTTGCTTTTAAGAAGTTCTAATAGAAGTTTCTTCTGAATAGCTTGACTCCTCTTGATAACAGGGATAGCTATATATTGATTCAGTATGCAACTACAACAATCTGTGTTTAGTACTTTTAAAATGTTGACTCTGGAAAAATTCCTAGAATTTGGAACTTTAGAAAGCAAAAAAGTTTTCTAGTGCTAAATATCTCACTCTCCTTCAGTATTTGGTGCCCCATTAAGTTGCAAACACTTCCAGCTTCCATTACCTCATAATTCCCCTGCAGTCAGATTTTTGTCTCTTTTGTAGTGCTGAAAATTGCTTTTCTTTATCTCTGCCCTTTATAACATCTGACACTAATTTCTTCTTGAATCTCTTGTCTATCTTGGTTAATAGCCTCCAGTAAACAAACTACTTTAGAGTTCGGAGAAAAAAGGAATTTTGCTAGATTATCTATGTTAAGATATTTTTTTCAACAAAGATTGTAAGGCAGCTTTGTAGTTTCTTGTATCAAAAGGTGAAATCATGTTTGGAATAGTTTTGATTGTGAATGTAAACAGGGTGGTTTGTGAATTGTATACACACAGATAATTAACTCTTGCTCAGGCAAGAAACTGAACCAGTTCTG
Organism: Myrmecobius fasciatus; assembly: GCA_023553655.1. Classification (NCBI taxonomy): domain Eukaryota; kingdom Metazoa; phylum Chordata; class Mammalia; order Dasyuromorphia; family Myrmecobiidae; genus Myrmecobius; species Myrmecobius fasciatus. The sequence continues at coordinate 28,148 of JAJPUD010013752.1, forward strand.
GTTGGCAGGACCAGTATTGAGCCAGTCCATTTTATAAAGTTGGAAATGATAATTAATTCTGTTAAAGAAACAAACTTTAAAGAACACCTTGGATTATTCTCTTTATGATATAAAGAAGTCAATATCCTAGGTGCTTCTTACCTCTTTATAAGGTTCATATTTTTCTTATTGACTCAAGAACTTATTCTATGACATTTTCCTTTTAGTGTCGTTGATTATACTGGTCACTGTTCCATTAAAGCTAATAATGATTCCAGTGGTATTTCTTGTTTGTTTTTTAAAAAGCAGTAGAAGAAAAAAACTAATATATTTTGGATTTCAACATTTAAGTCACATGCAGCAACTTAGGATCATGGATTTAAAGCTAGAAGGGACCGTAGGGGTCATCTAGTCTAACTCCCTTTCTTTATAAATGAGGTCATCTTATGCAGTCCCCTAACTTTACAGATGAGGAAACTGAGACTGGAGAAGGGAAATGACTTGCCCAAAGGCAAACAGGTATAACTTATCTCATGAAACAATTTGAGTCCTTAAGTTGTATAATTGATTATTAATCTTGCATATTAATGACTTTAATGATAAAAATTTCTACTTTAAATGATAGCAGAATTAAAATAATTTTTATTATTATTTTCTTTTAAATTAAGTTTTGAGGAGAAGACTAGAATGGGAAATGCCATATAATTTTAGCTTCTTAATTAGACATCTTCATATTTATTAAACACCTGTTAACTCTTATAATAATAGTAGCTCACATTTCTTTAGAATCTTTTTATTAAGTATATTATGTTTGATATTCAGGGTCCTAACCGAAGATCTTCAAGCACTCTGTAGAGTAATTTAAAAAATATCCTTATGCAGTTGAAAATTTTTGCACAGAAAACATAATTTATTAAACAGAATGATTTCATTTAAACTAGGCTGGCATTAAAAAACAGACTTTTATTTACATTCTATTACAGCTTTGCAAAACTAATTGCAGATGCAAAAGCTTGAGTATTTTTGATTCAAATTTAGTCCTTTTTCCATTTTAAATAGGGCATGTTAACAAGCTAGTTGCATGGCATTCTTAGCATCTTATTAGAAATATGGATCTACAGAATTAGAAAAGTCAATTAAACTTGCACACACAAGCCGTGAAGTGTCTGCCTGGCAACCTTATTTAGATACCATGGCATCAAAGTGGTCTAGAATGTAATTTTGCCAATTTATATGGGAAATGTTTATGCCTGATTTTGTTCTTTTACATGATATCAAAAATGTTGTTTAACTGATTATTTCTACTGGAATTAGGGCACAGACCATTATGAAAGCTAGATTAAAAGGAGCACAAACAGGACGAAACCTCCTAAAGAAAAAATCTGATGCTTTGACTCTTCGATTTCGGCAGATTTTAAGGAAGATCATTGAGGTAGGATGGGTTTTGCTTTTGATTAGGAGTTTGTTTTTAAAAGATTTTAAAAGATTTCAGTATGATTGATTTTGCTTAAATTTATCTTTAATCTTCTTGTTTCCTGACTTGAACATCTTATTTTTCATAAGAGTAAAGGGAAAGAACATGAAAGATCAGTTTTTGCTTTTTAGTTACTGGGGAATGGTTTGAGAAAAGAGTATTGAAATATCAAATTTCAAAAGCATCTGTGGAAATTGTTTATCCTTGTGTATTCCCATTTTCGATTCATGTGCTTAAATTTGAAGATTGGTTGTTCATAAAATTCATGCTTCTATCTTGTTTCAGTAAAGCAGTAGGAACTGTGGATATGGAATTTAGTATACACTATCGAATGTAATTTTTGTGTCAGCTGGCATGACAATTGCTTTTAACATAGAGAGGTTTAATAGGAAATTACTATGATGTAAAAATGCAACAGTAAAACCATTTTTAAAAATTTTATTTTTCTCTTGATATTTTTGGTAATATAAACCAAGCATCTGAAGCTAAAATAGCAATAAATATTTTGGCCCTGATATTATTATATAACATAGAATGCATAGCATTATGGAGCACCGAGCTGCTAGCATGGCACAGTGTAGAAAAAACAGTGACTCTGTGTTCAATCAGACCTTGGTTAAATTCTTTACTGTGTCACTGTGATCACTGCCAGTGTGGTGCCTAAAGAAATTAATAGCTCTTGGCCTCGATCTGAATTAAGTGACCCCTAGGATCTTTTTTTGCTCTGACCTTATCACAGACTAACTCTTGCCTATAAGCAATTTATTTTTGTCTATGTTTGATTTGTATTTTTGACAGACCAAAATGCTAATGGGTGAAGTGATGCGAGAAGCTGCTTTCTCACTTGCTGAGGCTAAATTCACTGCTGGTGACTTTAGGTAAGATAATCTACAGAAGACATTAGGTTAAAAATATGAGTTTAAAAGTATGAGGCTTTCTGGAACCGCAGTAATTTGGAGTAAACCTGAATTTTGTGAATAGGCTGGTATTCTGAACGTAGACATGAGACTGTTAAGATAGAAGTTATGTTTGCATCCTGGCTCTGCCTTTAATTAACTGGGTTGACAAGCCTGTTTTCTCATCTAGGCAATTTGGCCTAAAAAAATAACTAAATTTCTTTTGGTGTTAATATACTATCATGCTAAATAATGGACTCTAATTTAATTTTTGCAGTTTAGTGAATAATTCTAACAGGATAGCTAGTTACTCAATACTGACCTTTAGAACAGATGGTATCCCGAGAATTTAATGAATAAGGTTGAATAGAAGTATAGAATGGTAAAGGGATAAGGGTTTATTATATAACAATAATTTATATATTTTATAAGGGAATTTGGGAATTTTACTAATTACTATTGTCCCGTCTTAACAAAATTTACAGCATTTCATTTAGATAAGATTCGGGATAGAACCATAAGGTACTTTTTAATGAGTTGTTAATGACCAAATCTTGTGAGAAAATTTTTCTACCAAAATAACATAGTATCAGAGTATATTTCATATAGATATATCTCCTATATAAGCGAAAATATTTTAGCTTCTGTGCCATAATTATAGACACACAGTATTCATTTTATTTTCCAAATTACTATGTTTTGTTTATTTATTTGGATTAAAAAGTAATGATGTTCAATATCTATTCTCTGAAGCCTTCCCATGGCAAAAGGAGAGATTTGGCCTCATTCTTCTGACTATTGTTATTCAGTAATTAATGTTAAACTCTCCCTTCTCTCATTCACAGTTTAATATAGTAAAAGAATTAGAACTAATGGGTTCCTTTAGGTTAGTTTTTCTCATTAAAATATAGCAAAATTAAAATAAAATTTAATATCTTTTTTTTGTTGTTCTGTAGTACCACTGTTATTCAGAATGTGAACAAAGCCCAAGTGAAGATTAGAGCAAAGAAAGATAATGTAGCGGGTAAGACTTCTTATACTTTTAGAAATCTCTAATAATTATTATTTATTTAATTAATAATTGAATAATAAAAATTATTCAATTAAGCTGCTTACCAACCAGACTTCAGTTTTACTCAGAACTAGATTCATTTCCACCAGCATTCAACAAAGTAAAAGACAACCTTTTGTCTACTTTAACATAGGGCCATTCCATTAGGAACCAAAGAGTTTTTTGCCTTTGGAAGGTAAAAGTCCTATGAATATTTATGAAAGGGGAAAACTATAAAAACTGGCTAGTTCAAAAACCTGCTCCCATGATTTTTGAGAATTTGGAAAAAATGAAAAAGATTCCAAGTGAAGATAATTACAATATTTTTCCCTAAATTATTTTTACAAATGTTAACAAACTTGTATTTATAGGTGTCACCTTGCCAGTATTTGAACATTATCAAGAAGGGGCTGACAGTAAGTAGTAAATCATTTGTCTTTTGTTGCCTTCATACTGTACAATTGGATAATTCTGATTCTTCTGAAATAAACATAATTATCAAGCAAATTGTAGAATGGAACTCCTTGGAGATAACTATTCTATCTTTATTTTTATAATGGTTCCTGTCATAGAAAATTGTAAATGTTATTGAGCCATCGCCTTGTATTGTATATGTTAGGGGGAGATAAAACTTAAATGTTTGCTTCAACAAATGATAAGTACATTATGTAAAACATGGACTGGGTAATTTACAAAAAGCTAAGATGACATCAGCCCTCTTAATTCTCAGTTGCATTCCTTGGAATTGAAAGGAAACCCCATTTCTCATTGAGGACATACTTCTGATTTGATAACATTGTAGGTTTCTAAATGGCTGAATGCAGTTCTTAGCCTCTTGATATTTATGATATTTACTGTTCTTGGGATAGAAATAAGAGGAAAAGTATTGATTTTACATTTTTATAGTAATGCTTTTTCATTCAATTATTTCAGGTTATGAATTGACTGGTTTGGCTAGAGGTGGGGAACAGCTGGCCAAACTGAAGAGAAATTATGCTAAAGCAGTGGAACTGCTGGTGGAACTAGCATCCCTGCAGGTCAGTATAAGTGTCAGGAAGATTAAACAAGTTCAGTTTCTAGTTGTTGAATCTTGAACCAAAATACCATCAAAGATATGGTACTTTAACATTCTGACAACCTGAATAAATAGGAAACACATCTAAGATTTGCCTATTTAAGATGAAATGACTTGTCAGCTGTCCTCTCCCAAATTTGCTGCTATCAAGATATTTTATTGATAAAACTGATAAGGCTTCATATGTTAAACATAGGAAAGTGGCATCTAAAAGACCACAGAATAATTTTTTAATTCCAAAAAGACTTTTTTTTAACTAACATATGTACATATCTTTTTACCATTATTCCTATTAGTTATCTGTACCTTTTCTTAACATGCTTAATTGACTTAGTTGAAATGATTTAATTTTGGAGGTAAATTATTCAGAGTAAAAGTAGAATAATGTTAACAATTCTATAGGACCCCAATTTCTATTAGAAATTTATACTTTAAGAACATCTCAAGAAATAGGCTTGCTTCCAAAAGATTTGTGCCAGCATTTGGAGATGAATTGATTATAATGGTTATAAGAAAATATTTACCTATTTTTAATTTGTTTCCTTGTCTTAGACATCATTTGTTACACTGGATGAGGCCATTAAAATAACAAACAGACGGGTGAATGCCATTGAACATGGTGAGTATGAGCAATTATAGAAGAAGTAGTTTCCAAAAGAAACAAAATTGGAACCCATTCTACATATAGGAAGAGTTTCTAAGGTGTTTTGTGTTTCTTTAGTTCTTTACTATATATATATCCTTACTCTCCATACCATTCTTTCCATATTCTTCTGTGTTTATAATATTTAGTTTCATATGATACTCATTTATATCACAGTAATATTCCCTTTAAAAAAAAACAAAACAAAACTATTTTCAGTCATTGGGCATCTACTTTGTTTCTTAGAAAAGGTGCTGCTATAAATATTTTGGGGAAAAGTTTTTTTTGTCACTGACCTTAAGGTATGTGCCTAGCCATGGAATCAGTCGATATGGACACTTAAGTCACTTTGTTTTCTAAAATTAAATTTCAACTTATTTTCTTATTTGATTGCTTAGTCTTTACATGGTCTTTTGTTTAAGGAACTCAAAGCTTTAACGTTTCTTAAATTTTCCTAGGTCTTTTCTAGTTAGGGAGAGAGCAAATATTCATATCATCAAATGAGTGAACTGATACCCTCAAAAGAAAAGTGATTTACATGCCTTAGTATTAGAATGCATTTATATTCTTAACCTCTTTTTTATATGAATTATTATAACAGCACCAACATTTTATTGAGAGAACACGTGAAGATAGTCTTCCTTCTTATTATGTCTTTTATTACTCTAGTGATCATTCCCCGGATTGAACGTACGCTTACTTACATCATCACAGAACTGGATGAACGAGAGCGTGAAGAGTTTTATAGGTTTGTTGGGTTTGGCAATGAATTGGGGACATATCTACTACTAACAAGATATATTTGCTGTCTTTTAGCCCTTACAGTTCAGTGTTTGATATTCTAAATAGGAAGCATAAAGATATTGCTGGAAAATAAACTCTTACTTTGAAGGTTGATGTGCTTCCTTAGACATAGTCTCTTCTTGTAACCTGAATGGGTTCCTAGGAGAGGTAGGGGTAGGTTTGGAGCTGCAGCTCCATCTTCATATCCTAGTTTTTTAATTTGTTGTATATATGGCCTTGAGCTAGTCATTGAACCTTTCTTAGCCCAGTTGGGGGGGGGGGAAGACCTCTGGACCCTTACAGTTTTAAACTGTGGTTTTGTCACTGGTAAGAAGTTGAAAATGCTTTCATAAATAACTGTGTCATTTTAAATCACTGAAATGAAGGGAGTGTTATTATCAGCTGTATCCTGAGAAAAGTACTATGTGTTACAGGGAACAGGGAGGGAAGATAGAATGCCTAACGCAATTCATGAACAGCACAGTACAGTACATATAATGAAATGTCAGTTTTGTAGGAAATTTGAGTAGAAGACAGGGAAGGCTGGAGCAGTCAAGGAAGCTTTGGTGATACTAAGAGTTTTTCATTGTTGTATTTGTAGTGGATCATTGTCATTATTCTATGCTTTTAGAACTATAATATTTAGGGCAAATCTTCTTAACCATGAACTTAAATGGAAGAAAATATACATTTTTATTTCAATGTATTTGCTAAGTTTACTTTGTTGTGTTTATTTTAAAATTTTATGAGGAATCCATTGTTTTCTCCATGTTGCTAAAGGGGTTTTAACACACACAAAAAGACTATTTAGACTCTCATGATCTATGGGATCTCTAATATGTTTAAGATATCATTTCATATGTTAATGTTAGAAGCTTCAACTTCTGCTGAAATTATTATTTTTTAAAGAATTAAAATAGTGTTCTATAATTATTTCAGTATTTGTTTATCATCCTTGTTAGAAAATGAGGGGAGAGAGGAAGAGAAAGCAGGTTATTGGCAGCAATAATGTTTAGTGTTGAGTAGCTTCTAGAAAAATTCTTCTTACTCTTCAGGTTAAAGAAAATACAGGAGAAGAAGAAGGTTCTCAAAGAGAAAACAGAAAAAGAATTGGAGTTACGGAAAGCAGCTGGGGAAGTGTTGGAGCCTGCTAATCTGTTGGCTGAAGAGAAAGATGAAGATCTTCTATTTGAATAGCTCTTCCGATTCTATAGTCTTTGAGACCTTGGTCTTGTGGTTTTCTTAAATTACATGGCATCCAGGTTCTGTATGTAATGGGGCTATTTGTTTTAGCCCAAGAGTTCCACTAGGTGATATTAAGTTATTGGGGTTATTTGGAGAGATCATGATTATATCAGTCATTTGTAGGACTTATCACTACTTTAGTGGTAATTGACCAGCCCAGGAACCTATAGAACTATGACCTATTGATATTTTTCCCCTTCTTGGTCTGTGTATGTAAGCAGAGTTGTGATGTTTAATGCTCTAATCATATTTGAAAAACATTCCTTTGAAAATAGCAGTGATTCATGCTGATATGTAGCCTGGCTCCTACATACACAGCCATTGTTTTGATCTTCTTTCAACCTCTGCTTTTGTCACCATGGTGCTTCAATCTAGTATTGTGTGTATAGTGTCACATCTTTTTTTCTTGCATGGCTGGTCTCCATTATGGAAGAAATTCTGCCAATTCTTGTGTAACTATAATATAAGCAGAGTAAAAAAAAAATTTAAAAATGACTTGTTTTATTTGCTGTTATATTCTGATGCTTTGTTCCCCTTGGAAAATGGCATAATAATGTTAAACAAAGCCTACCTCTTAAAAAGTGTTTTATTGATGACCTGTGTTTTTGTGCTAATTGTTTTTTGATATATACATAATCCTTGATTTCCCCTTAAATCTTCCCTTATAACAAAAATACTTAATTGATACAGCAACTGTTTCTGATAGTGTATGAGCCAGTATGAAGCAATAGTCTTCTCTAAGACTATTCTATCTCTATCTCTAAGAGGAAAACATCTCTAAGAGGACAAAAATTGGTCACTAGTTGATTTTAGGTCATCTGCCTTTTTATTATGATTGTTTTATTTTATTCTGCATCACGTAATTTGTCATCACATTCCTCAGAATTTGTGTGTCTGTCATTTCTTAGAATCATAGAGATGGAAAGGGCCTAAGAGGCTATCTAGTTCACTTCTCTTTTATACATGAGAAAATTGAGGTATAGGGAGACTGATAAGTAGTAGAGCTAAGATTTGAACATAAATCTTGTGACTCTAAGCTAAGCACTTTCCCCACTGTCCTATGTGATATTGTTACATTTATATACCATCTCTTTTTTTTTTTTCCCCCCATGGATCAAAGACCTGTGATTTCATGGGTGTGAAACTCTAGAATGTAGAAACTTCCTTTAATAGTACAAATCTGCAGTTAGAGTTTGAAAAGGACCTAAGGGCAGTTAGGTTAAGTGACCTGTCTAGGTTTACACAAAAGGCAACTTTAACGATTTCCATCTTAAAAAGAAAGAAGATCTAAGTTGAAAACTCTAATGTTGTTTTACTTCATATTTCTTATTTATGAGAGTGTCTGTTTGAAATTGAAGCTAGGGGTACCATTCAGTTCTTCACCTTAGCAAAGTACTTTGTTTTTCCTTGAACACTAAACAGCAAATTAAGAGGGTTTCAGAATAATTCCTTCGTCCTTTCCTGATTTATCAGAAGTGGCATTCCTTTCTTTGGAGAATTGAAGATAATGTCTCAGTATTTGTAACAAATATTTGAGTGAACTCTCCTCGAGGTGGCAGAATGAATGGAACCACAATAAATAGTCCAGCCATCTTAAAACTACTCCCAATAAGGATTTCTCAGATTAGAAAAATGAGTAAGCATAAGAAATAACCAAAGACACTTAAGACAAACCCCGAAGAAAAGAATTTTCATTGTCTATAAATAAAGCCTTAAAGAAAATCACAGATTTCTAAAGGCACTACTAGAATTCTGGATGAATTTTAAAATGATAATTTGCATTTAGCATCCTAGAGGAAAGTAATTGGAAAAAAGAAGTTTGGGACAGAAGTTGCAACAGGATTCTTAAAAATTAGATTGGACTGGGGCAGCTAGGTGGCGCAGTGGATAGAGCACCAGCCCTGAAGTCAGGAGGACCTGAGTTCAAATCTGGGCTCAGACACTTAACATTCCCTAGCTGTGTGACCCTGGGCAAGTCACTTAACCCCAATTGCCTCAGCAAAAAATTAGATTGGACTAAAGAGAAGTGATTGTAAGAGATGACAAGAAATACAAGAACAATTAAAAGATGGGGGAAAAGTCAAAAGTGTAAAGTATCTTGCCAAAAATAGCTGACCTATAAAATTGGTGGTAAAAAATCATCAGACTATCTATAAATTTTAACCATTCAAAGTCTAGGTATCACATTTCAGAAAAATCATGGATAAAAAAATAGAAAGTATCTACAATTCACTTCTTGAAAGAAACCTTAAAATGAAAATTCCCAGTTCTTTGAAATCAGGAGCTTCCAGGTAAAAGATGGAGGAAGCACTTTTAAAATTTGCAAAACACTTTACTTTTGAAATGCTTTCATTTTACAAACATCCTATTTCTCCTTACAATCCCTGGGGAGTAGATGCTACTGCTATCATCCTATAGATTAAGAAATGGAAGCAAATGGAAATTAAGAGACTTGCCCAGAGCAAGTAGTAAAGAGAACAGATTTGAACTTTTGCTTGTTCCTGATCTAGTACTGAACTACAAGCATCCAGGAAAAAAAGAACAGTTCAGATAACCAAAAACCACAGGATCAAACTCGAGTGTTCCACTGTAAAGGATAGGAGAACTTGTAACTTGGTACTTCAGAAGATGAAAGATAAATGCTTAAAACTAAGAATAACTCATTTGATAAAACACAGCTTTATAGGAGGAAAAACGATAATTTTGAAGGTGTTTTTTTTTTTTTTTTTGCTGAGGCAATTGGGGTTAAGTGACTTGCCCAGGGTCACATAGTTAGGAAGTGTTAAGTGTCTGAAACCAGGTTTGAACTCAGGTCTTCCCAACTTCAGGGCTGGTGTTCTATCCACTGCACCATCTAGCTACGCCTGAAGTATTCTTTTTTTTTTTTAATTTAATTTTTTTTTATTAAAGCTTTTTTATTTGTATAACATATGTATGGGTAGTTCCCCAGCATTGATCTTTACAAAGCTTTCCATTTCAGATTTTACCCCCAGTCCCTTCCCCTCCCCTAGATGGCAGGAAGTCCACTACATGTTAATAATGTTGAAATACTTAACAAGTTATGCAAGAAAAATCCTATATACAAGAAAAAAAAGAAAATCGGAGAAAGGCAACACAATGCAAGCAAACCTCAATAGAGATCATGAAAATGTTACGTTGTGGTGCATATTTCATATCCCTCTCTCTGGGTGTATATGGTTTTCTTCAGTGAACAATTGGAACTGGTTTGAAACATTTCATTGTCGAAGAGAGCCATGTCCATCAGAATTGATCATCATGTAATACTGTTGTTGCTGTGTATGAAGATCTCCTGGTTCTGCTCGTTTCACTCAGCATCAGTTCATGCAAGTCTCTCCAGGCCTCTCTGAAATCATCCTGCTGGTCGTTTCTTACAGAACAATAATATTCCATGACATTCATATACCATAATTTATTCAGCCACTCTCCAATTGATGGGCATTCATTCAGTTTCCAGTTTCTAGCTACTACAAAAAGGGCTGCCACAAACATTCTTGCACATGTGGGGCCCTTTCCCTCTTCTAAGATCTCTTTGGGATATAGGCCCAGTAGAAACACTGCTGGGTCAAAGGATATGCACAGTTTGATAACTTTTTGAGCATAGCTCCAAATTGCTCTCCAGAATGGTTGGATCCATTCACAGTTCCACCAACAATGTATCAGTGTCCCAGTTTTCCCACATCCCCTCCAACATTCATCGTTATCTTTTCCTGTCATTTTAGCCAATCTGACAGGGGTGTAGTGGTACCTCAGAGTTGTCTTAATTTGCATTTCTCTGATCAATAGTGATTTGGAGCAACTTTTCATAGGACTAGAGATGGTTTTAATTTCATCATCTGAAAATTGTCTGTTCATATCCCTTGACTACTTACCTATTGAAGAGTGGCTTGAATTCTTATATATATGAGACAATTCTCTATATATTTTAGAAATGAGATCTTTATCAGAACCATTAAATGTAAAGATCGCCTGAAGTATTCTTGATGAAAAAACTAGAGCTAAAAGAAAGTAGTCACAAGTCAAGAAGAATAAAAAGGAAATACATTCAAGCAGTTGGAAGAGATTATATAAAATATATACTATGAAAGAAGAAAAGAAATAAAGGACTTTAATATCTTCATGGATAACAGGAATAAGGCTATAGTCATGGGTGCAATATATTTAGGTGGTCCAAAGGAACAAAAGAAAAGGAGGAAGGAGTTAGAACTTAGTAATAGGTAAGGAATGGAAGGGGAAGTGGATTTCATATGAATCTCATGTAATATGTAAAATGGTCAAAAAAAGAATTGAAAACAGTTGTATGTTTTCAATGTGTAATATGTAGTGTGCCCTGATCATGGACTGGATAAGGGAAGAGTGGTAGAACAGACTACATTGTATCATGTATATAACTCTTGTATATAGCATACTCTCAATCTTGTAAAGAATGAGAGAATTATAAAAGGATAAGGGGCTAACAAAACAAATTTAGAAAAACATTAAACATGATCAATGAATGCAGTAAGTTTTTTTCAAAAAGTGTTTTTGAAGATTAAAAATTGGTTCTAAATAATTTAATCCCAGGAATTTGGGGGACATGGACTAAAAATCAGTCATGGAAAAAAAATACACCAAAACTTTTGGGATGCAGCCAAAGCAGGACTGAAGGGGAAATCTAAATGTCTAAACTTTTTCACCAACATAAAAAGATAAGAACAGTAAACTGGTTATACACCTAAAAACAATTAGAAAAACCAACAAATTTCAAACTTTAAAAAAACAAAATAGAAATTCTGAAAATTCTAACACATTTACATTAAAAGCATATCCATTTAACCATTGCATGTTAATAACCATCAGCAATTCATATGTTGTTTGACTTCAATTTTTGGGTTTTTTTTTTTTTCAGTCTTGCCCTATTTAGGATTGTACCATTTTATTTGCCCAAAGCATGGTCTTGGCACCTTTCCTTTCTAGCTGTATCTACCATAGTTCCAATGGATTGTAGCAAGCACTTCTGCGGTTTTCTAGATAGTATAATATTACAGCTGTGCCCTGGGATCTGCAGCTTATTCTGGAATATGGCAAGACTCCTGCCAGCTTTCTCAGATTGACTTTTATCAATCCTTTGGCAGAATGTAGAATTCAGCAACCACTTTTAAGCTCATTATTGCAATTATAAATAATAGTTTATTTTTTTCAATTTAACAGGATTTTTAACTTTTGCTTTTTTTTGCAGAGAATGTTTTCAAAGTAGGCATCAGTAGAGCCAGAATGAATATTTCCTGGTAATGTTTTAAGTTGAAATTTAGTAGGAAAAAAATGGGCATAACCTTAAAGAGAACTGGGGAAATGGGCTCGAAAAATGATAAGCTTTTTACAGAAAATAGAGTAGTTTATCCTTACCTTGACTTTTTTGCATTGTCATTCCTAAGCCCAGTGAAAAAACATCCACCTAATTGTTAGGTTAATTAGAAGGTCATTTTAGATTTCATGAGATGACAGTAATAAACTGAGAATACTAAGTTTAAGTTTTCAAAATGGACTCACAGTTAAAATGTTTTTGAGTAACAGATATTCTACAATTAAGATTTGAAATACCAACATTTAAGTAGAAATTGTGTATAAAGATAGTCACTATGATCTTTAATGTGTTTCAGAGAAACACAAAACAGTAACTAAGTGCCATCATAAGAAATGGAATTGGAATTGGACTTGTTTCCTTCCCAGTGTTTTCTACTTCCTACCAGAGTATCCACAGACATACTCAGAGGGTTGGACTGGCTTCTAAGGTTAACGTACTAGCTTTTAATATTTATTCTGGAGAAAAAGTTCAAAGACATTTATTCAGCAAGATTTTTTGTTTTAGAGAATGGGGAACTATTTGTATTTAATGTTGTGATTGATATTCAAACTGAATTTCTCAAGTACTTTAGGTTATACATGGTTTGAATTTAATTATTATAGAATTGTATATGGTGTATATGGTATTGTATATGGTCTTGCTTGAGGTCCCATCTGTTGTCCTATGAATTTACCAAGCACTTATATATTGGCATAACAGCAGCTCTTAAACTGGTCAGTGCCTGGAGTAGAGGACCCCTGGTAGGGTTATACCTTCTGTGCTGCACCTGCCTGCCAGGAACCAAGTCAGAAGTGGAGTCTGGGCAGTTGTGGGGTCCTGGAACCCTGGGTAGGGAAAGGAGTCAAATTTGCATAATAGGAATTTATGTAAAGTGAGATCTCCCTCTCTTCCCATACTTCTAACTTTATTGGGCAAATTATGTTGTGGGAAATTTTAAAAGATCAGTGTGGGTAAGAATAGATAACCACTGAGGAGGAGTGGCAAACATAGTCCCATTGAGAAATTTTGCGCCCATATAAATGCCAGAATTTAGAACCTAAAAAGTGTTATTTCTTTTTATATATATTCTACACACAAATACACACACTTAGGAGCCTAGCTACAATTTGGTGGCCTTATAAACAGGGAACCCTATGTTTTTAAAAATTTATTTTTAATTTTTTTCTTTATTAAAGCTTTTTATTTCCAAACATATGTATGGGTAATTCTTCAACATTGACCTTTACAAAGCTTTCCGTTACAAATTTTTGGCCCCTAGTCTCCACCTTTCCCCTAGATGGCAGGAATTTCACTACATGTTAATTATGTTAAAATACTTGACAAATCCAATATATGTATACATATTTCCACACTTATCTTGTTGTACAAGAAAAATCGGATCTACAAGAAAAAAAAATCTGAGAAAGGAAACACAATGCAAGCAAACATCAATAGAGAGCATGAAAATGTTATGTTGTGATCCACATTTCATATCCCTCTCTCTGGGTAAGCCTCTCTATGACTTTCTTTACTGAACAGTTGGCACTGGTTTGAAACATCTCATTGTTGAAGAGAGCCATGTCCATCAGAATTGATTATTATATAGTCGTCTTGTTGCCGTGTATAATGATCTCCTGGTTCTGCTCATTCCACTCAGCATCAGTTCCTGTAAGTCTCTCCAGGCCTCTCTGAAATCATCCTGCTGGTTGTTTCTTATAGAACAATAATATTCCATAATATTCATATACCATAATTTATTCAGCCAGTTCTCCAGTTGATGGGCATCTACTCAATTTCCCGTTTCTTGCCACTACAAAAAGGGCTGCCACAAACATTCTTGCACATGTGGGTCCCTTTCCCTCCTCTAAGATCTCTTTGGGATATAGGCCTAATAGAAACACTGCTGGGTCAAAGGATATATGCCCAGTTTGATAACTTTGAGCATAGTTCCAAATTGCTCTCCAGAATGGTTGGATCCATTCACAGTTCCACCAACAATGCATCAGTGTCCCAGTTTTCCCATATCCCTGCCAACATTTGTCATTATCATTTCCTATCATTTTAGCCAATCTGACAGGTATGTAGTGGTACCTCAGAGTTGTCTTAATTTGCATTTTTCTGATCAACAGTGATTTGGAGCACCTTTACATATGACTAGAAATAATTTTAATTTCATCATCTGAAAATTGTTCATATCCTTTGGCCATTTATCGATTGGAGAATGGCTTGAATTCTTATAAATATGAGACAATTCTCTATATATTTTAGAAATGAGGCCTTTATAAAATTTATTTTATTTGAAAAAATGAGACACCTAGGTTGGCGCAGTGGATAGAGCACCAGCCCTGAAGTCAGTAGAACCTGAATTCAAATCTGGTCTCAGGCACTTAATACTTCCTAGCTGTGCGACAATATGTGACTCTTTGCAAGTCACTTAACCCCAATTGCCTCAGAAAAAAAAAAAA
>JAJPUD010013753.1:0-43097 GCA_023553655.1 Myrmecobius fasciatus
TATTTATGCAAGTAAGCATCTAGAGATATAAAATTGCCCCTTATAACCACTTTAGCCGTATCCCACAAATTTTGGTATGTTGTCTCCTTATTGTCATTCTCCTGGATGAAATTATTGATTGTCTCTATGATTTGCTCTTTCACGCATTCATTCTTCAGGATTAGATTATTTAATTTCCAATTAACTTTTGGTTTATTTTCTCCTGGCCTTATATTGCATGTGATTTTTATTGCATTATGATCTGAAAAGGATGCATTTACTATTTCTGCCTTTCTGCATTTGATTTGGAGGTTTTTATGCCCTAACACATGGTCAATTTTTGTATAGGTTCCATGGACTGCTGAGAAAAAAGTAAACTCCCTACTGTCTCCATTCAACTTTCTCCATAGGTCTATCATACCTAACTTTTCTAACAATTGGTTTATCTCCGTAGTTTCTTTCTTATTTTGTGGTTTGATTTATCTAATTCTGAGAGAGCAAGGTTGAGATCCCCCACTAGTATCGTTTGGCTGTCTATTTCTTCTTGCATCTCTCTTAATTTCTCCCCTAGGAATTTGTGTGCTATTGCACTTGGTGCATATATATTTAGTATAGCTATTGCTACATTATCTATGGTACCCTTTAATAAAATATAGTTTCCTTCCTTATCTCTTTTGATTAGATCTATCTTAGCTTTTACTTGATCTGAGATAAGGATTGCTACCCCTGCTTCTTTTTGTTCACCTGAAGCATAATATTTTCTGCTCCAGCCTTTTACCTTCATCCTATATGTGTCACCATGTTTTAGATGTGTTTCTTGTAGACAACATATTGTGGGATTCTGGTTTTTAATCCAGTCTGATATCCACTTCCGCTTTATGGGAGAGTTCATCCCATTCACATTCACAGTTAGAATAACTAATTCTTTATTTCCTGCCATCTTATTTACCCAAGGTATGTTTTCCCCTTTCCTTTCCCCTTTCTCCCTTCCCCCCTCTTCAGTACTTTGCTTTTGATGACCTCCTCCCCCAAACAATACTCCACCCTTTAGATACTTTCCCCCTGTTTTTACTCCTTTCCCCTGATTCTTCTATTTTCCCTTCTATTAGTTTGTTCCTTACTTTTCCTCCTTTCCCTCCCACTTCCCTCTAGCAACAGACAAGTTTCTATGTGAAATCAAATGTCTGATATACACTTTTAGAGCCCAACCTGATGAGAGTAAGATTTACACAATGCTCATCTCCCTCCCCTCTTTCTCTCAGTTATATTAGGTTTTCTTTGCCTCTTCAAGTGATTTTACCTTGTTTTTACTTCCTTTTTTTAAGATCTTATTTTACCACTTTTCCCTCCTTTCCCCAGTATGACAACCTTTTCCCCTCTAGTTCTCTTTTTCATATTATCAAAGTAATATCTAGTTAATTATACCCCCACACTTTAAGTATCCCCCTAGTAGAAATAAAGTTCTCAAGAGTCCTTTCCTTTTTACCTTTTTATGCATCTCTTGAGTTCTGTGTTTGAGTGTCGAATTTTTTGTTCAGATCCGGTCTTTTCATTATAGGTGAAATTCACCTATATCATTGAATGACCATCTTCTTCCCTGGAGGATAATGCTCATTCTAGCTGGATAGGTTATTCTTGGCTGTAATCCAAGTTCCTTTGCCCTTCGGAATATCTGGTTCCAGGCCCCTAAATCCTCCAGTGTGGAGGCTGACAGATGCTGTGTGATTCTAATTATTGATCCTCGGTATTTGAATTGTTTCTTTCTAGCTGCTAGCAGAATCTGTTCCTTGGTGTTATAGTCCTGAAATTTAGCCACAATATTCCTTAGGATCTTAATTTTGGGGTCTCTTTCAGGAGGTGATCAGTGAATTCTTTCAATGGTGATTTTGCCCTTTGATTCTACAATCTCAGGGCAGTTTTCTTTCAGGATTTCCTGGAAGATAGTGTTTAGATTCTTTTTTTCATCATGGCTTTCAGGAAGTCCAATAATCCTTAGATTGTCTCTCCTAGATCTATTTTCCAAGTCAGTTGTTTTTCCTAGGAGATATTTCATATTTTCTTCTAATTTTTCATTTTTTTGTTTTTGTTTGACTGATTCTTGAAGTCTTATTGAGTCATTTGCTTGCATTTGTTCAATTCTTATTTTTAAAGTGTTGTTTTTTCCAGTTACCTTTTTAAGCTCCTTTTGTAACTGGCCAATTTGTTCATTGCACTCTTTTTCCACTTCACTAATTTTATTGTTCAATAAATTGGTGTCTTTTTCATATCTCTTTTGCAGGGCATCATATCCTTCTTGCAAGATATTGTATCCTTCTTGCCCTGATTTCAGTTTATTTTCCCATTTATCCTCCAGCTCTCTTTTGAGGTTCTTTATGCAATCTTCCAGAAAGGCCTTTTGAAAAGGGGACCAGTGATGGTCCTTGCTGATTTTCTCTTGAGTTTTGTCTAAAGGAATCTCAGTATCTGGGGTCATCACTTCTTTGCCTTGATAAAAGCTGTCTATGGTGAGAGCTCTCTTTTGCTTCTTCATTTTTTTTTTTAGACAGTGAGGATATCTCTTTAAGGTAGGGGAAAAAAAAAACGGTGGCTGAAAGAGGGCTGAAAAGCTTTGCCCTGGGGCACTTCGGCGAGTTGACTTAAGGTGCTGGGCCGGTGGGGGATAGGACTAAGTCCCATTTACTCCTTAAACAAGGCAAGTCTGCCAGAACACCTGCCCCCAATAAGGGCAGAGTGTCCCGGGTGCCTCAGATAAACTCCAGGTGTTTGGAATTTGGAGTTTGGAGTTTGGAATTTCTGCCAGGATGAGCTGAGCTGAGTCCCACTGTCACTTCCGGCCTACACAGGAGTTGTCTATTTATCTCTCTGTCTGAGTCCGACTAACCTGATAGGAAGTTATCCAGAGAGCAGTGTCCAAATATTTCTGAGTTCATTGACTCGAAGATCAGTTCAGAGGCTTATTTTATTGTTGATTTGAGAGAAGATCAGAGGAGAGGCAGAAAGTCACCTTTTTTCCTCCACCATCTTGGCTCGCCCCCCCCCCAATTCAAAAGAATTAAAAAATAGAAGTGAATTTAAAATATTTCATTGGAAAAACAACTGTTGTAGAAAACAAATCTAGGAGAGATAATGTCAGAAACATTGAACTACACGAAAGCCACAATCAAAAGAGAACCTGGGCATCATTTTTCAAGAAATTATGAAGGAAAAGTGCTGTGATATCCTAGATGCAGAGGTCAAAAATGGGTATTGAAAGAATGTGCAAATTATCTCAGCTAAGAGATCCCAATATAAAATCTCCAAGAAACATTATAGCCAAATTACAGAACTATTAGGTCAAGGACAATATTAAAGTATTAGAGTTCATTGAATATGATATTTTAAGGCAAAGGAAATGTCACTACAACTAAATATAACCTAGTTGATGAAAGTAAGCATAATACTACAAGGTGGAAAAATGTTCATTCAGTAAAATTGAAGCAATTGAAACTTTGATAAGGAAAAGACTAGAATTTAACAGCAACAAAAAGATCTCTAATATCAAGACCTAAGAAAAGCTTAAAAAGGTTAAAAAAGGAAAAGTTAACAAGGGATTCAGTGGAGCTTTTTATAAGCCTACATGGGAAGGTGATACTTGTGATTCTTTAAAATGGTGCCACAAATAGTACAACTATAATGAAAATAACATAGAGATACTATAAATTTGATGAGAATGACAAAGAAATGAATTTGAGAAAATTATTAAAAAATAATTAAGGTTTGAGGAAAAGGAGTATACTGCATACAAAACTAAAAGAGAAGTAAAGTAGGATAACATTTCATATTAAGAGGCACAAAAATCTATTGCAGTGGAGTGAAAAATGAGAGTGTGGATGCTGGGCATCATTTGAACCTTATTCTCATCAGTATTAACTCAAAGAGGAAATTATAGATTAAATCAGAAGAACAAAGACATCTATCTTCTCTCTCAGGGAAATAGGAGAAGAGGAAATAAGTAAAAGGAAGGGGAAGGTGGTGTAACAAAAGAGTGAGCAGATCAGAAGAGATGAAAGATAAAAGCAAAACAATTAAGAAAGGAAAGAGTAAAAGAAGAGAGAAGACAAACGAGGGGAAATAGGACAGAAGAAAATACACAGTGAGCAATCATAACTGTGAATGTGAATAGGATGACCTCTACCATAAGATGAGAGCAAATAGCAGAGTGGATCAAAAAAGAGAATCCTACACAATATATTGTTTACAGGAAACACACTTGAAGAAGAAAGATGCACACAGTAAAAGTAAGGAACAGGAGTACAATATATTGTGCTTCAGCTGAAACAAATTAGGAAAAAAAAAACAAACCAAGGACAGCACTTCTGATCTCAGACAAAGCAAAAGTAAAAATAGACCTAATTAACAGAGATAGGAAAAGTACATTCTTCTGAAAGATACCATAAGTAATAAATTAGTATCAATAACAAAAATATGAACTAAATAGCATGTCGTCCAAATTATTAAAGGAGAAATTAAGTGAGCTATGGGTGGGAGGGAAAGGACAGCAAAACTATACTAGTTGGGACCTCAAATGTTCCTTTTCAGAGCTCAATAAATAGTCAATGAAAAAATAAGAAAGAAAGAAATTAGGAAGGTAAATAAGATAATAGAATATTAGAAAAGTTAGATATGAACTTTGGGAGAAAAATGAATGGGAACAGAAAAGATTGTTCCTTTTTCTTGGTAGCATATAGTCCCTACACAAAAAAATGACCATATATAAGGGCACAAAACCCTCAAAATCAAATTTAAAAAGCAGAAACATTAAATGTATTTTTTTCAGATAACACTATAAAAATGCGTTTAACAAAGGATAGTGGAAGGAGAGATTAAAAATTACTTGGAAACTACATAATCTAATCCTAGAGAACAAGTGGGCCAAAGAACAAAATAAAGAAACAATCATATTTTCATTAAAAAAAGAATGGCAAAAATGTGACAATATTCCAAAATTTATGAGATGCAGCCAAAGAAATTATATGTCTCTAAATTATTGCTTAAACAAAATATAAAAAGAACAGATCAATGAATTGGGCATGCAACTATTTTTTTAAAAGATCAAATTAAAAATCCCCAATTGAGCAACAAATTAAAAATCCTAAAACTAAAAAGTGAGATTAATAAAATTAATAAAAAGAAAGTAAAAACAAACAAATAAAAAAAACTATTGAGCTAATAATTGTTGGTTTTGTGGGAAAAATAAGATAATAATATGCCTAGAGATGGCATG
This sequence comes from Myrmecobius fasciatus, assembly GCA_023553655.1. Taxonomy (NCBI): domain Eukaryota; kingdom Metazoa; phylum Chordata; class Mammalia; order Dasyuromorphia; family Myrmecobiidae; genus Myrmecobius; species Myrmecobius fasciatus. The sequence continues at coordinate 5,243 of JAJPUD010013753.1, forward strand.
ATTATATACTTAGAGAAGCCTAGAGAATCACTAAAAAACTAATTGAAATAATTAGCAATTTTAGCAAAATTGCAGGATACAAAATAAACCCACAGAAATCATCAACATTTCTTCATAAGACATTGGTAAATTGTTAAAATAAGCCATTGGTTAATTTGATTTTTTAAAGGACAAAACCAAGTATCCGATACCAAAAATAAAAAGGGTGAAATCACCAGCAATGAAGAAGAAATTAAAGTGATCTTTAGGAAATATTTTATCCAATTAAACACTAATAAATATAATAGTTGATGAATATTTATGAAAATATGAAAAGTAATGGATATTTTTGAAAAATATAAATTACCTAGATTAACAAATCAGGAAATAGAATGCCTAAGTAGCCACATTTTGGTAAAAAGAAATTGAAAAATTCATTAATGAACTTCCTAATAAAAAATCCCCAAGACCAGATGGGTTCACAAATAAACTCTATCAAACATTTAAAGAACAATTAATTTCAATTCTTCATAAACTCTATAAATAATTTTAAAACTCCATATAAAGGAGTCCTACCAAATTCCTTTTATGACATAAATATTGTGGTGAAACCAGGAAGAGCTATAACAGAGAAAGAAAATTGTAGACCAATTTCCCTAATGAATATCAATGCAAAAATTTTGAAACAAATACTAGCAAGGTGATTACAACAGTACACCACAAATATTATACAGTAGGACCAGGTATCATTTATATCAGCAATAAAGACTTGGTTAAATATGAGGAAAATTCTCAACATAATTGACAATATCAATAACAAAACCAAAATAAATATGATTATCTTAAATGCTTAAAAAAAGCTTCTGACTAAATAAAGTAGTTATTACTATTAAAAATTTAGAAAATAAATTTAAATAAATAAATATTTATGTATATTTCTTCTTGTATATTGTGTGTATTTAAATAAAATGAATAAATTAAATTAAAATTAAATTATAATTTTAAAAATTATTAATTAAAAATAGGGAAACATTGAACGTTCATTAAATGATAAGCAATATCTATCTAAAGTCATCAATAAGCATTATCTATAAAGAGGATAAACTTGAAGTCTTCTTAAGAAGATCAGTGGTAGGGGCAGCTAGATGGCACAGTGGATAGAGCACCAGCCCTGAAGTCAGGAGGACCTGAGTTCAAATCTGGTCTCAGACACTTAACACATCCTAGCTGTGTGACCCTGGGCAAGTAACTTAACCCCAATTGTCTCAGAAAAAAAAAGATCAGAGGTGAAGCAAGAATACCCATTGATACCATTATTATTTAATATAATATTAAAATTTTAGCTATAGCAATAAGAGAAGAAAAGGAAATCAAAGAAATTACAATAGGCAATGAGAAAATAAAACTATCTTTGAAGATAATATGATGCTATACCTAGAAAACCCTGGATAAGCAACTGAAAAGCTACTTCAAATAATTAACAAATTTCTCAAGTTTCAGGATATTCATTTCATTATATAACCAAGAAAGCCCAGTAGCAAGAGATAGAAAGAGATTCCACTTAAAATAACTGTAAACAATATAAAATACTTGGGAGTCTACTTTTCACATCTAAAGTTAAATCTAAACAATTGAAAAATATCATGTTAATGGGCAGGCCTTGCCAGCAGCTCTATATATTATTTTGCTTATATATTAATTTACTTATTCAACTTTATATCAATGAAACTAGAGCTAGAAAATAAGAATAACAAAATTCATCAGGAAAGACAAAAGGTCAAGAATAGCAAGAGAATTGGAAGATTCTGGGAAGATGGTGGAGTAAATTGATAAATTTCAAGCTGTTTTGATTTCCACACACACACATACACAAAATTTGTACTTCAGGGCAAACATAGACTTGAGATAAAGTCTTCATTCCTGCTAAGGCTCCAGACACACACAGCTAGTCCTAGGGCCCCCGAGTTGGTGTTTTTTAGGAGCTAGCCCAGAGGTGTTTGCACTTCATAAAGTCCTAGTTTGAGTCTGGGAGGACTGAGTGAACCTCCACTGATCGAGAACACCAAGCCCAACTGTGCTGTAGGACTAAGCCCTGAACAAGAAGAAACCAGCAGTCCTTGAGAGCAGAGGCAGCAGGGCAGGGTTGCTGCTGACTGTGAGCACTTGTAGAAGGGTGGAGCTTTTGGTTTGGGGTTCCATTCAGAAGGGAGAGCTGAAGTGAAGCCAGAGACAACCCCACCCCCATCCTACACAATTACCCTTGAGGGGGTTCATCTTCAGAAGAGGATATTGAAGTAAAAAAAGCTTCTACCCCAAAGAGTAATGTGTAATGGCTCCCTGCTCAGAGAGAATTTATAGAACCCCTTCAAAAAAAAGAATTTAAAAATCAAATGAGACATTGAGGAAAAAAATAAAAACCATCCAAGAGAAACAAATATATATAAAAAAGTTAGTCAACTAGGAAAGGATGTACAGAGTCTCAAAGACAAAAATAACTTTTTGAAAATTAGAACTGGGCAAGGGAAAGCCAGTGAAGGTATGAGACACCAAGAAATAACAAAACAGACTATAGATAATGAAAAAATAGAAAGGATTGTGAAATATTTTATGAGAAAAATGAGAGATTTGGAGAATAAATCAAGAAGAATAATTATAAAAATATTTGGACTCCCTGAAAGTTGTGACTTAAAAAAGGATCTTGACACAATAATGCAACAAATAACCCTAGAAAATTGAACTGGAGTGATAGAACAGAAAGAGTAGGTAGAAACAGGAAAAATCTACTGATCACCACCTCAATGAGATCCTTAGTGGGGTAAAAAAATAGGGACATTACAGCCAAATTTTGCAATAAACAAACAAACCAAAAAAAAATTAAATGTATTGGAACTGTAATTAGAATTGTACAGGACTTAGCAGCAACCATAATAGAAAACCTGGAAAATGTCCTCTAATCATATCTACCAAGAATCAAAAGAAATAGGCTGTGACTAAAAATATCACATCCAGCAAAATTATCTGTAATATTTAATGAGAAAAAAATGGACATTCAATGAACATGTAGATTTTCAGGATTTTCTATCAACCAAACCCAAACTTAATAGAAAATTTAACATATAAGAGCCAATATCAAAGATCAATTTCAAGGAAGTCAATATGGATAAATTGTTTGTGTTTTTTTTTTAAATGGGAAATCTATAGCATATATTTAAGATTGACATCAACAATACAATAATTAAAAAGAAAGATTGAGGCAGAGTTAAGATAAAAATAGTTATTTTTTATGTTATACAAAGGAGGTGAAGAGGAAGAATAGACACAGAAGTATTAGAGGGGAGAAGAGAGCTCCAAATTCTGAAAACCTACTCACATTGGAAATGGGTTAAATAGGCAACACTACATATAGTGTTACACATATATATTATGAAGGGTATAGCACCTTTCAAAATCTATAAAGAAATAAGTGGGGAGGGATGGGCAGACAGGAAGGCAAAGGGTAAGGGAAGAAGACAAGGGAGGGATCTAGAGGTGGGAGGTGAGGCCAATTAATAATAGAAAGGCAAGTTAGGAGCAAAATTAAAGCAAAGGATCAGCAGTGATAGGAAAGATATGTGTGGGGGTATGTGTATTATGTATGTGTATCTATATATCTAAATATGCATATATAAATGTATCCTTTATTAGTTACAGCCTGCTTGGAGGTAGGGGAGGAGGATGAAAGGGGAAAAAAGAATAAAGTAAAAAAGGTATGTAGCAGAGAACAAAAGAACAATTTACAAGGGACATTCATGAATATAATTTCTCCTAATAATATATATACTTTCTTGAACTAATATTTGTGGTTATATATGTGTTGTCCTCTTGGGCACATGACAATACTCTGTTTTGTTTTGTTTCATTTTGGTTTTTATTTCTTTTCTTTTTTCTTATTCTGTTTCTTTAAATAAAATAAATTTGAAAAACAAAAACAAAAGAATAGCAAGGGAATTAATTAATGAAAAAATACAAAGAAAAGTGGCTTAGCAATGCCAGCTCTCAAACTATATTGTAAAGCTGCAATCATCAGAACTATCTGGTATGGGCTAAAAAGTAATGTTGGACAGTGATGTGATTCAGACCAGTTTCAATTGTCTTGTGTTGAAGAGAGCCATCTGCATGCAAAGAGAGAACTGTGGGAACTGAGTGTAGATCACAACATAGTATTTTCACTTTTTTTGTTGTTTGCTTGAGTTTTGATTTTTCTTCATTTTTCCTTTTTAATGTGATTTTTCTTGTGCAGCATAATTGTGGAAATATGTATAGAATAATTACACATGTTAAATATATATTGGATTACTTGTCAACTAGGAGAGGGAGTAGGAGGAAGGAGGGAGAAATATGAAATACAAGGTTTTGCAAGGGTGAATTTTGTTTTGAAAATAAAACAAACTATAACAATAATAAAAAAGAAATAATGTTGGATAATGGAATAGATTGAGTACACAAGACAGTAGTCAATGACAAAAGTCATCAGTATTTAATAAACCCAAAAATCCTAATTTGAGGAATAAGAAGACATTATGGGATGGGACTGCTGGGAAAACAGGAAAACAATAGGATATAAACTAAGTATAGACCAACATCTCATGTTAATATGAAGATAAATTGAAAATTGCTTCATGATTTAGACATAAAGCTAGGTAACAAATTAGAAAAGTCTACCTGTCAAATATATGGAAAGGGAGAAAATTCATGATCAAATAAGAAAGAGGATTACAAAATGCAAAATACATCATTTTGATTATATTAAATTAAAAATCTTTTGTACAAACAAACCTATGCAATCAACATTAGGAGGAAATTAGAAAGTTGGGGAACAATCTTTATGGCAAGTATCTCTGATGAAGGGCTCATTTCTCATGAATTGAGTCAAATATGTAAGAATACAAGTCATTCCCTGATTGATAAATGGTCAAAGGATATGAATAGATTTCAGATGAAGAAATCAATGCTATCCATAAGCATATGAAGAAGTAATTTAAATCATTTTTGATTAAAGAAATTAAAAATTAAAGGTACCACATCACACCTATCAGATTGGATAATGACAAAAAAGAAGAGAAATGTTAGAGAGGATGTGGGAAAATTGGGACACTAATGCCTTCTTGTTGGAGTTGTGAATTATCTAACCATTCTGGAGAGAAATTTGGAACTTTGCCCAAAGGGCAATGAAACTGTGCATATCCTTTGACCCAGCAACATCACTACTAGGTTTGTTTCACAAAGAATTCATAAAAAATGGAAAAAGACTTACATAGGCAAAATATTTACAGAAGTTCTTTTCATGGTGGCAAAATATTGGAAGTTGTGGGAATGCCCTTAATAGGGGAATGGCAAGTTGTGGGATATGAATATAATTTAATACTATTAGTATTTCATTATATTATATCATTATATTATAATATAATAATTTTAATTAATACTAAAGTAAATTAATATGATAGTTCTATGATTGCATACTAGGTATTTAAAAAAATAGTTTTTTGATGAACAGGCAGATTTTTGAAAAACCTAGAAAGACTTGAACAAACCAATGCAAAGTAAAATGAGCAGAGCCAGGAAATCATTGTATATAGCTTCAGCAACATTGTGTGAGGAACAGTTGTGATTAACTCATCTCTTCTCAGTAACACATTGATCTAAGGCAAAGACCTCATGTAGGAAAATGCTATCTACATTTGATAAAGATAGAGCATTGATGCTAATTGCAGATTGAAGCATACACATTTTATTTGTTTTATTTTTTTATTTTTTTGATCTGTCTCTTCTTTCTCAACTGTGACTAAGAAGCAAACACATGTACAATCTATATCAAATTACCTACCATTTTAAGAAGAGAAGGGAATGTAGGAGAGAATAATTTGGAATTCAAACTCTTTTAAAAGTGAATGCTACACATTATCTTCACATATAATTAGGAAAAAATAAAAAAGTTTAAAATTTTAAAAAGGAAAATATAATAAACATCACAGTTCATTAGTTTTTGTTTTGTTATTAAATTGTATTTCTAGGTGTGAGACTGAACATATTACTTAACCTCTAAGTGCCTTGGGCAATGAACTATTAAAGTCTATGAGTTTTAAAACAGTTGGTACTCTGCATTGGTCAGGAGCATTTTTTACTATTAACTCACTATCCTGAAGAAATTAAAACTTAAAATTTAAAAATATTCTAAGTTGTACTTTAATATAATAAGTACATACTCCCAGAAAAATGTAATGACCAAAACATATTTGTGTTATTTCACACCTTTTTTGTTGCTCTAAACAGAATTTTTTTCTTCCTCAAATTTCATGACTTCTTGGTAACATTTGACATAGTTGAATATCTCCTACAATTTAAAATATACTTTGGAACAATCTGACCACTCTTCTGTCCAGTTTCTCCAACACCCTAAGTGTTGAAATATTGGAAGATCTTATCTTCAGTCTTCTTTTTTTCTTTATCTACATACTCTTCTTGGCAAGTTGATATACTAATATGGTGCCACATTTTAGGAAAAACATTAATAGACTAGAGAACATCTGGAGTTGGGTGATCATTATGACGTAGAATCCCAAATTCAAGCTATATGAAGATCAGTAAAAATAACCAGAGGTTTTTTATTAGGAGAAGAGAAGATCTATTAGGAAAGGAGAGTTGATTTCAAGTATTTGAAAGGCTGTTATATAGAAGACAGATAAATTTGTTTTTCTTGGTCCCAGAGGGAAGAACTCTTAAGAGAGTATGAATGAATGAGTATTTATTAAACATCTACAAATAGCATATTATTAAATATGCTACATACTGAGATAGCTATAGAAATTGCAAACACAAAAATGAGACATTCTCTGCCTTCAAAGCACTTAAATTCTAATGGAATACAAGAGATTTAGGATCCAAGAAGAGAATTTTTGCCTACAGTTACATAAATTATGAGTAGAGTAATAGTACAGTCAGATATCACCTCTTTTCCAGTAGGAATGGAAACAAGCTTCCCAAAGCAAAGAATAGAGTAGAAAATGAAAAACCAATGTGTGCTTGGTGAATAGGAAAAGGCAAGATAGAGAAGATACATGCTGAGAGACACATTTAGGATTAACATTGAAAAATCTTCCTTAGAATAATTTAAAAATGAAATTAATATCTTGGGTAATTGTCCTTTCACTAGAGATCCTCATATAAAGGCTAAAGAACCATTTGTTAAAGGTATTGTAGAGGGGATTCTTGTTCCGATAGAGGTTGCAGTAGATGGCTTTTTTGATCCATTCCAACTTCAAGATTTTGAGATTTTCTGGCCAAGTTTTCTGCCTCAGGAAATGGCAAGTCACTCCAATATCTTTGCCAAGAAAACCACAAATGGGGTCATAAGGAGTTTAACACTACTGAAGAACATTCTGCCTCAGGAATTATCATTCTAAAGGTGAGAGTAGTTTATGTGTAATCATTTTATCTTTCTGTAGTTCTAAAACATATATGAATCTCTCTCACACACACACACCTTTAATTTCCTTGTGACTCAAATAACAATAATAATATGTATACCATTATTTACCAGGCACTGTGCTTAACACTTTGCAAATATCACTTCATTTTATCCTCATAAGAGCACTGGAGAGTAGGTGCTAATATGATCCCTGTTTTACAGTTGAGGCAATTGAGGTAAACAGATTAAGTGATTTGTTTAGGTTGTACAGTTAGTAAGGCACAGAAGGGGAATAGAGTGATAGGTTGGATAAGTTTCTCTGAATTCCAGGCTAAAAGTGATTTTTCTTTCTTACAGTATTTTCTTTGGAACCATACTTTGTACATAATCACATTCTATTTTATATTAGGGTTATTTGTATAAATGTCTAATTAGATTGTTAGCTTCTTGACATAAAGGAATATGTATCATTAAATTTTTATAAACTCAACAATGAAGATGTTGAATAAATGTTTGTTAAATTGTAGATTTAAATGTTTGCAGAATGCTAGGTGAAAATTCTTTTTACTCTTAAATAGGTACCCATTTCTAAAGTACACAGGACTTTTTTTCTTTTCTTTTCTTTCTCTTGTTAAAGTACTTTTATTTTTAAGGGGTAATATAGTGGAAAGAACAGTGGAGACAAAGGACCCAGATATAAATTCTGATAGTTGCATGACTACCTTTGTGACCTTGAAAAGGAAAGGGAAGCAAAGGAAATAAATATTTATATAGCACCTATTATGTGCCAGGCACTATGCTAAGTATTTCTTAAATGTTATCTCACTTGATCTTCACAACAACCCAGCAAAGTAGTAACCCCTTATTATAGTTCAGAAAATTGAGAGTAATAGAGATTAATACTTGCTCAGCATATCAGAGCGAGTAAATGTCTTAGACTGTATTTAAACCAGGGCCTTCCTCACTCTAGGCCCAGCATTCTTTCCAGTGTTCCACCAGCTATCCACCTTCTTGAGGAAGTCAGGTTGCCTTTATGGATCTTAATTTCCTCATTTGTAAAATGAAGTTGAACTGGAAGATGTTTAAGGTCCCTTTCAGGTCTAATTTTAAGCTCTTGTTTTTAATAACAAATATTTTATTAAAAACTCAATATTGAACATTAATAATACCAACTAACTATTGAAGTTTTAATTCAATAAATTTCAATGAAAAAATTATCATAGCATCTTGGCACTTCCCCCTTTTAAGTCCCCATAAAAAGCTTTGTTTACCTCATCATTATCATATACTTTTCCTTAAATATGGTCTTAATTATTCTGGAGCTCATTATTTGTTGTTCTGCTTGTTTTATGTCTTTCCAAATTTCTGTATATTATTCAAACTTACTGGTCCTATTAATATTATGCCATTCCACTAAATTCATGTATCACAATTTAACCATTGTCCCATTTTTAGACATTTAAGTTGTTTGCAATTTTTTGGTATTTTTTATAATTATATATGAATTTATTTTTATTTTTTGTTTGGTAATATATTAAGGGTATATTTTACAACAACAGAACCATTTGGTCAAAAGTATTTGGGGTTTGGGTATTTTTGTAATTTTCAGTATATCAATGCATAGTGATTTCCAAAAACATGTAATTATTGCCCAAGTTCACAATTCCACCAGTCCCATTTTTCCATAATCTCACAAGCATTAAATTCTGCTCCTCTCAATTTTTTTTAACAATTTGAAGAGTTTGATTTTAAAAATTTATTTATTTAGATTTATATCACTTTAGTTATTAGTGAAGCTGACCGTTGTTACAATTACTTATTGACTATTTGAGCTTTCTTTTTTCTTTTGAAAATTGTTTGTTTAAACCTTAAACTACTAATCTATCAGTAATATAGACTGGATATTATTTAATGCACTACAAATTTCTGATATTTCTTTATATATTTTAGATGTCAAGTTTTATATTTCCATAAATCTTCTATCTATATTATTTTTCTTTTAACTTTATACTATTTTTGTTGTATGCAATTTTTTCACTTTTAGTGTAATCAAGCACATCTATCATACTCTTAAAAGCTCGTTCTCTCTATTAAATTAGAAAAAATAATCTTAGTACTTATAATCTTTAAAAAAGGAAGATAGCTGTATCTTTGGTATGTGTAAATATATATATTTGTATACATACATACATATATATATACATGTACTTATATGTGTATATGTTATTATCTTTTACCTAAATATGTATATCATATAAATGTATATGATGATTAAAATTCAAATATGTTATACACAAATTTTCATACCACAGAAATGGCTTTGGGGAATGTTACATTTAAAGCTTTTAGGATTAAAAGGAAAATTATATGCTTTTGGTAAACATTTATTTACACACAAAAAAATACTTTCCTCCTACCATTTCCTTTTTAGTCAAGAATTCTTTAAGTGAAAACATAATGAATATTCAGTAATAAGGAACAGAAGCTAAATGAAAAAATATTTAATACCAGATAACAAAACAAAGAACATCTCAAAGAGACTGTTCATCTTAAACTTATTTATGGCACAACTGTTCATTGTTTTATAAAGCCTTTTATGTGCTATTTACTTCTTGGTGTTATTCATATATAATGACATATGTCCAGGCCTTCTATTTTGCACTGAAGGAATCAATTGAAACAAATAAATATGCTGTCAAACTCATCCAACAAGACTTAGCCAAGAAAGATACTTTCAAATTAGTCCTTATCATATCTATTATCACCATGCTACTGCTGCTTCTATCAAGATAGCAAGAACATTATTAAGAGATTATCTCCACAAATCACATGACATTGGATTGGATAAACTTTAAGAAAGAGAAATTGACACATTTCTAATCCAAGGTATCTGTGGGGATATATTGCATTGAATATTATCCCTGCAAAATTTTCATGTTTTAATGTTAAATTAAAGGATTTGTTGTTTTAGATCTTTAGTGTCCTTGTTGTTCAATCAATCCATTGTATAAGTAGTCTTTGTGAGCCCATGGACCATATTACAGCAGTAATGTCCATGAGATTTTTTTGGCAAAGATACTGGAGTAGTTTGTTATTTCCTTCTCCATGGATTAAGGCAATGAGAGATTAGTAACTTCTCTGGGGTCGCATAGTTAGTAAATATCTAAGGCCAGATTTGAACTCAGGTCTTGACTTTAGGCCCAGCACTCTGTCCATTGAGCCACCTAGCTCCCTGCATGGAGACCTAAGAGTTAATTTAGTCCAGTTTCCTTATTGTACAGATAATGACCCTGGGGTCTAGAGAATGACTTGCTCAACATATACCAGATAGTAAATGGCAGAAATGTGAATTAAATGCAGGTCTTCTGACTGACAATCAAGTAGCATTTCATGATACCATGCTGCCTCTCTATCTGAAAGGGACATAAGAAGTTATCTGGACCAACTCCCTTGTTTCATAGATGGGAAAACATAAGTAGTAAAAAGCAAAACCAAAATATGATTACTAGTACTTTGGCTCCAAATCTAGCAATAGTCCTTGGTAGGTTCTGTTTTAAGTGACTTAATAGAGCTTTTTCATTTTTGGCTGCAAAGTATATAATTAATATGATTTCAAGATTGGTCATTTAGTGATGTCCATCCATAGTCACCTTTTGTATTGCTAAAAAGTGTTTGCTTTGACGAGCAAGTTATCTCAACAGAAAAATGGTCTAAATCACTAATAGAGAAATGCAATTTTAAAGAATTCTGAGATACTACTTCACAACCATCACATTGGCTAATATGACAAAAACGGAAAAATTCTGGAAGGGATGTAAAGAAATTGAAATACTGATAATATATATACACATATATACATATATATGTAGATAAAGTTGTGAACCATTATATATATGTGTGTGTGTGTGTGTGTGTATATATATATATATGTATATATATATATATATTACCTATAATTCTGGAAAGGTATAATTCTGAAAAATTCTAGAAGGGATATAGAGAAATTGATATGCTGATGGCATACATGTATGTATATAGGTTGTATATAGGTAAAGCTGTGAACCTATATATATATATATATATATATATATGTATGCATGCATGTAAAGCTGTCAATCATTCTGAAAAGCAATTTGGAAGTATGATCAACAAGCTAAATTTAAACTGTACTTACTCTTTGATCTAGCAATATGGCATCTATGTCAATATCCAAAAAGATTTAAATAGGAAAAAGATCTGTATGTACAAAAATATTTTTTTTTGCTGTGGCAAAGAATTAGAAATTGAGGGGATCAAATGAACAAACAAACAAAAAACAGAGAAGAACCTAAGTTCAAATCTGGCCTTAGACACTTAACATGTTCCAGCTGTGTGACCCCATGCAAGTCATTTAACCCCAATTGCCTAGTAAAAAACAAAAACAAACAAAAAAGAAATTGAAGGGATGCCCATAAGTTAGGGAATGAGTGAACAAATTATGGTATATGAATGCAATGGAATACCCTTGTACTATATAAAGGATAAATAAATTAATTTCAGAAAAATGTGGGAGGAATTTTATGAACTGATACCAAGTGAAATGAGCAGAACCAGAACAATTTTCACAGTAGCAGTAATATTGTAAAAAAAATCAACTTTAATAGATAGTAACTGATCAAAACAATAACTGAGTACAATTGCAAAGGACTCATGATGAAAAATGTTATCTACCTCCAGACAGAGAACTGATGGCCTCAGAGTACAAACTGAAGCATATTTTTCCTCTTTCTTTTTGTTTTTTGAATATGGATACTACAGAAATTTGTTCTACACGACTTCATATTTGTAACAGTTTTTGTATTTCTTGCTGCCTTCACATTTGTAATACTTTTTGTATTTCTTGCTTTCTCTATGGGTAAGGAAGAGGGTTAAAGGAAGAAGAGAATCTAGAACTGAAAATAAAATGCAATTTAATTTTTAAAAAATGAAGCTATATACAATGAGTGCTTCTACTTCCTCTCCTCTGTCTCTCTTCTTAAATATGTTGTCTGGCTACTTCACCGAAAAAAACTTTTAGACCTAGAGTCAGCAAGATCTGAGTTCAAATCCAGCCTGAGATATTAGCCATATAAATCCAGGCAAGCCATAACTTTTGTTTGCCTCAATTTCCTCAAATGCAAAATGGGGATAATAATAGCATTTTTTCTTCTAGAGTTGTTGTGAAAGTGAAATTAGATCTGTAAGCATTTAGCAAGTGTCTAATTCATAATCAGCAATTAATGCTTGCTTTCTTCCTTTTCTTAGACATCATACATCTTGACCTCCTTGTAGTGTCTGACTCTGTTATGTGATCTTTCTAATTCTTCTCTCCAGGTTTTTTTTTTTTTTGGGGGGGGGGGAGAGTAGTATTACGACAGATTGACAAAATCTCTTGTTCTCTTCCTATCCTGTCTGACCACTCATTCTCATTCTCCTTTGCTGGGTTTTTATCTATGATCTCATTGTTAACAGAGCCCCTATGGCTAATCTTCTTTTTCCCTCTATTCTATTTTATTTAGTGATCTCATTGGTTCCTATAGCTTCAACAGCAATCTTTGTGCAGATAATTTTAAGATGTATTTCTCCAGTCCTAATCTTTCCCCAGATCTCCAGTCTCACAACTCTAAATATCTTTTAAGCACAATGATATCTTAAACTCAATATGCCAAAAATTTAACTAATTAGATAACTAATGATCTTTCCCCAAAACTCCTCCCCCCTTTTTCTAACTTTATTTTTGCTATCAAGAATACTACCATTTGGGGGCAGAGCCAAGATGGCAGAGTGAAGACACTGACTGTTTCCTCCTCTGACCTTCTCTCAAATCAACAATAAAATAAGCCTCTGAACTGATCTTTAAGTCAACGAATGCAGAAATATTTGGACTCTGAAACATTGCTTGCCGATGTTAACTTTGAAGAACTTCATAACAGGGCTGTTTCAATTTGGCAGCTGTTTGCTAGGTGCAGCTCAGGAACTGAGAGCAGCTCCAGAAAAGAAGGCAGAGAACTGGGTGGGACTCAGCTCAGCTTAGCAGAAACTACAAACACCTGGGGAGTGTGTCTGAAGCACTCAGGACACTCTGCCCTGATTGGGGGCAGGTGTTTTGGCAGATTTGCCTTTTATAAGGAGTAAATTGGGCTAAGTCCTAGCTCCACAGGCCCAGCACCAGAAGTTAATTAGCAGAATTGCCCCAGGGCAAACTACCACAGCTTAAACTACCACAGTTTAAAGCTTCTCTAGCTTTAAACAGACCCCAAGCTTTCTAAAAAATGAGTAAGAAGCAGAAGAGAGCTCTCACCATAGACAGATTTTATGGAGAGAAGGAAGGGCAGACCCCAGATCCTGAGGTTCCTATAGGCAAAGCAAGTTCAGAGGAAGCCATCAAGGGAGATATAACCTGGTCCCCCTTCCACAAGGCCTTCCTGGAAGATTTCATAAAGAATCTCAAAAGAGAGCTGGATGATAAATGGGGAAATGAACTGAGATTAGTTCAAGAAGGATATAATGCCCTGCAAGAAGATATAATGCCCTGCAAAAGAGATATGAAAAAGACACCAATTTATTGAAAAACAAAATTGGTGAAGTGGAAAAAGTATGCAATGAACAAATTGGCCAGTTACAAAAGGAGCTAAAAAAAAGATAACTGAAGAAAACAGCACATTAAAAATAAGAATTGAACAGATGCAAGTGAATGACTCAATAAGACTTCAAGAATCAAACAAAAACAAAAAAAATGAAAAAATAGAAGAAAATATGAAATATCTCCTAGGAAAAACAACTGACCTGGAAAATAGATCTAGGAGAGACAATCTAAGGATTATTGGACTTCCTGAAAGCCATGATGAAAAAAAGAATCTAAACACTATTTTCCAAGAAATTCTGAAAGAAAACTGCCCTGAGGTTGTAGAATCAGAAGGCAAAATCACCATCAAAAGAATTCACCAATCACCTCCTAAAAGAGACCCCAAAATTAAAACCCCAAGGAATATCATGGCTAAATTTCAGGTATAGCACCAAGGAAAAGATTCTGCTAGCAGCTACAAAAAAACAATTCAAATACCGAGGATCAATAATTAGAATCACACAGGATCTGTCAGCCTCCACATTGAAGGATCGAAGGGCCTGGAACCAGATATTCCGAAGGCAAAGGAACTTGGATTACAGCCAAGAATAACCTATCCAGCTAGAATGAGCGTTATCCTCCAGGGAAGAAGATGGTCATTTAATGATATAGGTGAATTTCATCTATTTCTAATGAAAAGACCGGATCTGAACAAAAAATTTGACCTCCAAACACAGAACTCAAGAGAAGCATAAAAAGGTAAAAAGGAAAGAACTCTTGAAAACTTTATTTCTACTATAGGGATACTTAAAGATTGGGGGTATAATTGGATATTACTTCGATAATATGAAAAAGAAAACTAGAGGGGGAAAGGCTATCATACTGGGGAAAAGAGGGAAAAGGTGGTAAAATAAGGTTAAAAAAAGGAGGTAAAAATAAGGTAAAATCTCATGAAGAGGAAAAGAAAACCTAATATAATTGAGGGATAGAAGGGAGGGGAATGAGCATTGTGTAAACCCTGCTCTCATCAGACTGGGCTCTAAAAATGCATATCAGACACATTTGGTTGCACAGAGAAACTTGTCCTTCCTTATAGGGAAGTGGGAAGGAAAGGAGAAAAATAAAGGGATAGACTAATAGAAGGTAAATTAGAAGAATCAGGGGAAAAGAGTAAAAAAAGGGGGAAGGGCTCTAAAAGGGGGAGGATTGTTTGGGGGAGGGGGTCATCAAAAGCAAAATACTGAGGAGGGGGGAAGGGAAAAAGGGGAAAGGAAAGAGAAAAACATAACTTGGCTAAATAAGATGGCAGAAAATAAAGAATTAGTTATTCTAACTGTGAATGTGAATGGGATGAACTTTCCCATAAAGCGGAAATGGATAGCAGACTGGATTAAAAACCAGAATCAAACAATAAAAATAATAACAAAGAATACCACCATTCTCTCAGGTTCAAAATCTAGCTTCACCATGTGACTTCTCACACTCTCTCATTGCTCATATCCAATCAGTTGATAAATCTTGTTATTTCTACCTCAATAACATCTCCCACATATTTCCCCTTCTCTCTTTGGACACTGAAACCTCCCTGAAATTGTGAAAGGCCCTCATTAATTCATATCTTGACTAAGGCAATAGCCTTTTGGGCAATCTCTCTGCCTGAAGTCTCTGCCTTCCACTCTGCAAATTCATTTTCTAAAAGCAAATTTTACCACATCACTTGAATATTCAATAAATTCATGGACTTGCTATAACTTCTAGGATCAAATATGAAATTCCCTTTTTGGATTTCAAACTCTTTATAATCTTCCCCCTTCTTACCCCCTACCCTTCTTAAACTTTACTCTTCATCCTCACCCTCATGTATTTTGCAATGAAATGTTACTGGCATCCTTGTGATTTCTTGCATGCAACACTTCTCTTCATTGTAGTAATTTTCACTGGCTTTTTCTCATGCTTTAGAATATTCTCTGTTTTCTTCCTTTTCTGGCTTCATACAAGGATCAGTTAAAGCACCACTTTCTGTAAGAAACCTTTCCAAGTCCTCTTTAATCTTGATGTCTTCCCTCTGGGAATATTTCACATTTATCCTATTTATATCTTATTTGTACATCATTATTTACACATTGTTTCCCTTATTAGGCTATGAGATACTTCAAAGCAGAGATTGTTTTGACATTTCTTTGCATCCCCAGCACTTATCACAAAGGCTTACATGCATAAGGCACATAAATGCTTATTAACTCGACTTCTGTAACACTGTAGGGTAGCATACTGGAAAATGTGAGAAACTTGAAATCAGAATGATCCAGGTTTGCATGTTGCTTCTGATACTTACTAGTCATGTGAAAACCTCCCTTACTCAGCTTACTCATCAGAAAACATTTTTCACAATAGATGAAAAAATGCCCAAACAGCTATTTTTAAAGTACTAAAACAAACAAAAAGCACCAAAAGTCAAACAAAAAAATTATTCTGATTTTGGCAATATCATACGGAGAAACTCTGGTTCAAAAGGTGTCTAAAATGGAAACTTTGAAGAGAATCTTCATTATTTAGCAGAGGAATATAACAAAAAATAATATCTAAAGTAACTGTTTTATAGTACTACTGTAAGTACCAAATGAAAGTATATATTTAATAGTGATGTAAACATGTTAGTTATTCAGTTATTACTGTCTCAGAAGATATATTTTTTAATTTTTTTAAATTTTATTTTATTTGCAAAACATATGTGTGGGTAATTCTTCAACGTTAATCCTTACATAGCTTTCTGTTACAGATTTCCCCCCACCAGCTCCCTACTCCTCCCCTAGATGGCAGGATACCCACTACATGTTAATTATGTTAAAATACTTGGCAAATTGAATATATGTATATATATTTCCAAACTTATCACTGTTGTGCAAGAAAATTTGTATCTACATAAAAGACATATCAGATAAAGGAAACACGATGTAAGCAAACATCAATCAAGAGTATGAGAATGTTATGTTGTGGTCCACATTTCATATCCCTCTCTCTGTGTGTATATGGCTTTCTTGAGTGAACAATTGGAAGTGGTTTGAAACATTTCATTGTTGAAGAGAGCCATATCCATCAGAATTGATCTTCATATAGTATTGTTGTTGCTGTGTATAATGATCTCCTGGTTCTGCTCATTTCACTCAGCATCAGTTCATGCAAGTCTCTCCAGGCCTCTCTGAAATCATCTTGTTGGTCGTTTCTTACAGAGCAATAATATTCCATAATATTCATATACCATAATTTATTCAGCCATTCTCCAATTGATGGGCATCCATTCAGTTTCCAGTTTCTAGCTGTGACAAAAAGGGCTGTCACAAACATTTTTGCACATGTGGGGCCCTTTCCCTCCTCTAAGATCTCTTTGGGATATAATCCCAATAGAAACACTGCTGGGTCAAAGGGTATGCACAGTTTGATAACTTTTTGAACATAGCTCCAAATTGCTCTCCAGAATGGTTGGATCTGTTCACAGTTCCACAATGTATCGGTGTCCCAGTTTTCCCACATCCCCTCCAACATTCATCATTATCTTTTCCTGTCATTTTAGACAATCTGACAGGTGTGTAATGGTGTCTCAGAGTTGTCTTAATTTGCATTTCTCTGATCAATAGTGATTTGGAGCACCTTTTCATATGACTAGAAATCATTTTAATTTCATATCTGAAAATTGTCTGTTCATATCCTTTGACCATTTATCAATTGGAGAGTGGTTTGAATTCTTATAATTATGAGACAATTCTCTATATATTTTAGAAATGACGACTTTATTAGAACCCTTAAATGCAAAGATGATTTCCTAATGTATTGCATCCCTCCTAATCTTGTCTGCATTAGTTTTGTTTGTAGAAAAACTTTTTAACTTAATATAGTCAAAATTATCTATCTGATGTTCAATTAAGAGTTCCAGTTTTTCTTTGTACAAAAATTCCTTCCTTCTCCACAGGTTTGAGAGGTAAACTATCCTATGTTCCTCTAATTTGATTATAATATCACTCTTTATATCTAAATCATGAACCCATTTAGATCTTATCTTGGAATGTGGTCAGAAGATATTTTTATGAGAGTAGAAGTTGCTTATTAATTCAGGTCCTAATTTATTCAGGGCTCTTTCTGGATAACAGTTACTTTTTTGAAGAGGCTTCAATTTCCTCCATAAAGGACTTTCTATTAACTCACAATCACTCCTTACCTATTAATCATTTTAGTTTGATTCTATGTGCCCTAAGTTCTGTTCATTTGTATCTTGACTGCTATTTAAAGTATAAATCAAAAGTTAAGTTATGGTTGCTCTAAAATTGAGGAATTCAATAAATCAATGAATGGGGGGAAGGGAGAGTTATTAACTGTTTCTGATACACCAAGAACTATGCTAAAAGCTGGGGACAAAAACAGAAAAAGAACACAGTGCTTGCCCTCCAGGTCTCATACTCTAATGGGGGTGGACAGACTATAGTGCAAAGTTTAGTTGCAGACAAATAAAAAGGCCTGAATTCCTAATAGTTCAAATATAAGGGCAATATCAAGATCTAGAAATATTTAAAGCACATGAAAGAATGTTAGGAGGTGATGAGGCATACAATCAGTGGAACATGGAGTAGACTGAAGCCTGAGTAGAGCACAAATAGAACTGGAGGAAGAAGAGGCTTACTGTTTGACTTGAAGAGAGAAAGGGGAAAAAGACATAGTTGAAAAGGGAGAAAGTGGGTTTTGGGGCAGCTATAAAGTGAAGGGGGAAGGGAAGTCCCATTCGGCACTCTTTTTAATTAAAGATAAACAAAAATGCTACCATTTTGATAGCATAGCCCTGTAAAATGGCACCACAGGGCATATTGTTTTAATTAGGCATACATAATAATAATTTAAAAAATCTTTTAGAGACTCATGATAGAAAATGCAACTTACTGTCAGAAAACATAATTATATTTTGATGAAATGCATATTGCTGAAGTTGTGGGAAAATGGACTATTTGAATAATCATACTTTGTGACATTCTAATCTACACTTTCATAACAAGCTAGAATTCTTCCTTCAAAATCTAAAAACAAAATCCCTTGGCACAGATGGCAGAGCAACAAGGGAATACACACATCCATTTTTGAACATTGCAACATTCCTCTTTGGTTTGTGCAAACTAGGCCTAATTGAAAGTAAAAAGTCGAGCTTGTGTGTGTGTGTGTGTGTGTGCGCGCGCGCGTGCGAAACTATGCTATTTTGCTTCATGTTTTTCCAGAGATGGTATCCTTCCACAGCTAAGAGGAGAAAACATGTTTAAAAATAAAACTATTTATTTTAACTAAAATTTGCTGTCTGGCAAGCAGCAAATATTACTAACTAAAGGAGTATTGGTATCTGCTTCAGTCTTTGACACTGGATAAATTGCATTACCTTGTTTTTGCAAATATGGAAATAACTATGCTGATTTTAATGCAAGTACTTAGGGATTCTATAAACTACCTGAAAGTTCAGTGGATAGGACATCAAGAGATATCTTATTCCAGTTACTTCACTATGTGACTTGAGGAAAATCACAGGGTCATTTCTATTTATCAGTTTTGCCAGATGCACTTGTACAATAACTGTCCTCAAGTGCCTCAAAGAGGTTCTATGTTTAAATAGTCAACAAATGAATCAAAAATTTTTATTTACCAGAATTCTGCATCAGCTGAAGAAGGGTAACAGAATTAGACTTTTAGAGAGAGACATATAGGAGGAGCCAAAGATGAATAGGAAAGAGGAAGAATATCATTGTACAAGAACTTGAGAAAGTAGCAGGAGCTTGGTGAGTACATGACATAGAATTACATATAATTTTAATGGGAAGAGGTAGATGGCTCAGTGGATAGAGTGCTGAGCCTGGAGTAAGGAAAGCCTGATGGGTAAGTCACTTAAATTCTTTCCCTTAATCTATAGGGGAAGGAATTGGCAAACTATTCTATATCTTTGCCAAGAAAACCCAGTATGGTCCACAAGGTCACAGGGAATCAGACACAACTGAATAATTGAACAACAACAATGGGAGGAAAGCAAGAGAAAGAACCAAAAGGATAAAAACAATGTAGGAAAGGAATTGCTAGTTGAGAAAAAACAAATAGGAGGGAGAGAAGGATTAAAATACTGCAAGACAGCAAAAAAGAAAGGATAAAGCAAATTTCTTACAGTAGTTTTCCTACAGTCTCAAGAGGAAAAAGGGAGAATATCTACACAGGCTTTGCTAAGAGAAGAGGTTACAGAACCCTAAAATGATTCATTATTAGTCTAGGGCTGGACGGAGAAGTCAGTAAGTGCTTATACTCTGATTATGCTGTGGAAACCTTGATTCAACAGTCCCTGGGGATGATTTGGAGAGGCACTTTTGCAGTGACTCAGATGCCAAGCATGAAAAAGCATGAAGTAAGCTTTAGGAGCAAGGCAATTGATTTATTTTGGAAGAACTATCTGGAGGGGAAAATAGTAACTCCTGGCTGTACTTTTTAATACTACCATTAACAAGTTGAGCAGAAAAACCATTTACAGATCTCAATGTAAGCAAACTTGTTTGTCTAGCCCCACCTCTATGGGATATATGTATCTTTAGGGAGGAGTGTGTGTGTGTGTGTGTGTGTGTGTGTGTGTGTGTATGTTCTAGAATACTGCTTCAAAACCTTCAGCAGGGCATAATATTTAGCATTGCCTTTCTATACGACTCAGCTGAATACACAGAACAATAGAGTTGTCCCTAGCATGTCAGCCTCCATGCTTTAAGAATCTCATTCTTGATTAAGGATAGGGTAATGAGATCTTTCTTTTTTCTCTCTCTCTCTGTCTCTGTTTCTCTCTTTCTCCATCTGTCTGTCATCTGTCTGATGGCTGTCTTTCTCTCTTTCTGGATTATTTTGAGTTTTTCATAGCATGATTGTGATCATTAAATAAATAAAAAATGCTTTTCCCCTTCCCCATATAACTACCCAAATCCTGTCAACCATTCAAAATCTAAATCTCATCTCCAAAAACATGTGATTATTTCAAACCAGAGTTCATGCCTCCTTCCCTGAACCCCTGTAATATTTATTGGTTCTATAAAGTTGGCACTTCAGCATTCAGATTGCCTTGTAATCTTATTTGGCTTTGTGTGTGTGTGTGTGTTTGTGTGTGTGTGTGTGTCATCTCCTTGTGAGTACCTGTCAATATCTAATGCAATGAAAATCTAATGGGATCTTGTTTTGAACTGACACATTATTCAACTATACTCTTCCCTAGTCATTAAATCAGTCTACACCTGAATTATTGTGTTCTATTGTCAATGACATGTTTTAGGAAGAATAATCAATAAGTTGGAAAGCAGAATTATGACAAGGCTAGAAAAGGACTTCAAGAGTATGTCAATATTTATCATTTTCAAGTTTTTTAAAGACTGGCTGGCTCCAGAGAGTAGGAGAAATGGGGACAAGTTGCTGAAGTACTAATTTAGACTTGCTTCAATTTAATTTCCATTACCAAATATTTATTAAGTACCTAACATGTGCAAAGTATAATGCTAGACACTGAGAACCAAAAAAAAAAAAAGTAAAAATAGTTCCAGTCCTCAAGATACTTAAAATATCAATAAATCTCTCTCTCTCTCTCTCTCTCTCTCTCTCTCTCTCTCTCTCTCTCTTTATCTCTATCTCTATCTCTATCTCTCTCTCCACACACACACACACACACACATGCACACACACATATAAAATCTCCAAATTTCACTGTTCTAGAAAGTAATGGGCTATCATTAACTTTAAGTAAAGTCAGATGAACAAAAATTGGGGACTAATCAAACAGGCATTAATTATTTATCATACATCAGATGCTGTGCTAGGCTTTGGAGAGACAAAGACAAAAGTGAAATAGTCTCTCCTCTTAAGGAGTTTCCATTCTATGCATATAACAAAATATGCAAACATAAGTACATATGAAATATATGCATGCTTAAATAAATAGAAGATAATGGGACAAGGTAAACATTGGTAACTGATAGGATTAGAAAATGTTTCAGGTAAAAGTTGCATTTCAATTGACATTTGAAGAAATCTGGAAATTTGAGGTGAAAAAGTATATTCCAGAAAGGAGGGACAGCACATAAAAAGTTCAACAGAGATAGTTAAAAATAGAATCCTATGTGTGAGGGAAAAAAGAAAGACAATTTGATTAGAGTATGTAATGGAATGGAGTGTTTAATAATCCTAGAAAAATATGTTGGAGCCATATTTTGAAAGATTTTAGGACAGTCAGTTACATAGAAGTTGGACTAGTTGGCCTGGGCAGTCCCTTCCTACTCTGAAAATATTTTTCTAATAGTCATATTAGGCTCAATAACTTCTTTCTATTGAATGAATTTATTTAAAAATTGAAAGCATTAGAATTAACATAACTTTATGAGTATATGCTAATGAATAAAGTGTTAGACATTTGGTGTTGGCAAAGTTGATAATCTGCTTCTCCTGGAAATAAGTTATCAAAATGGATTTAAATTCTTCCTAAACTAACACCAGTAAAGGACAAAAAAACCTATATAATCACCATGAAGAATTATTTTTTGCTCCAACATCTGCCAGAGTAAAATGATACTTATTTCATTTTGTCACCAGCTGGGACTAAGCATTTAGATACAGATGATAGAGTTAGAGGAGAATGATGGATTGAGAATTAGATTTAAATAAGAAAAACTTGAATTCAAATCTGATAGTAGTTGTGTTATAATTGGACTACCATCCAACTTATTGGAGCTTCAAGAAACTCTCTAAGACTCTAAGTTGAAGATCCATGTTGGAGTTCCTGTACCAATGATACATAGGCTATAGAAAAGGAGTGCTAGCACACATCCTTGCTTGAAAACATTTAAAATTGGAATTACAGCTGTCAAGAAACTATTTCCATATGCTCTGATATAAGTAAATGTTGCTTGGATAAGGTATTGAAGAAGTTTTCATAACAATACCAAGAATGTATAATTTGATCTGAAGAAGATCCCTATTTTTTAAATCAAATATTAAAAGTAGATTAATGAAGTCTTAAATTGTTTTTAATTATTTTCTTACACAAATTGGTCTTTTCAACAATTAAATGATAAGAATATGGTAATTGATAGTGACAGAATAATTGTGTCTGGTTCTTTCTTCATGCAAGTTTGTTTTTGTTTTTTTTGAGAGAGTGCATTGAAGTAAAATCTACAGTAGTCTTAAAAGGAATTTCTAGAAATATTATTGATTTTTATTTTGATATGATAAAAGATTTCCCTTTTAAAGATAGGGTATGCCTTATCATGGGAATTATACCAATCATATTTATTAGGATAAACGTGACATGGATTGGGCATATCACTAAGGGAAGATTCTGGAAAAAATAAGTAAAAAGAAATCTTCTTGGAGTTCTTAGTGTTGTGTCATTGATAGATATGTTAGAATATATGGAATTGCTGGATCCCAGAAAGAGAGATTCTGAAGACAAAGAGACAGGGAGACTTAGAAAGACAGAGAAATGGAGAGAGATAGCAACTGAGATAGAGACAGAGACAGACAGACAGGAGACAAAAAGGGGGAGAAAGAGAGGTAGAGATGAAGGTAGGAGGAAGAAAAGAAAAGAGACAAAAAAGATTATTATAAAGTTGAACAATCCATTTGTGATATTGTTTTAATAATTTTGCCAGGAAATTCTGGGCTGTTGGCCTTTTTTCAAGTAGGAGACGGAACAGCCAATATTCTTCTTTCTCAACCAAGAAGTAGTCATCTTAGTTTTAGCCTATTTAATATCTATAAATATAAAGTTAAAGAGTTATGTCTTAAATATTAATGTGAGAATAGGACAATTAGGAATATGTTACTTCTTGACAAAGTGATATATTATAGTATTTTTCTCTAGCTTGAAGTCAAAGTGGGATGGTCATAGGCTTTCATTTCCCTTATATTTCCCTTAACAATTTACAGAGTATTGAATAGACGACATCAGTTACTGATTCATTGAATGAATGAATACTTAAACCTCAGCAAGTTCATTTAATAACATTTTAAAGTGACTCTTCTTCCCTCTATATTAGTTTCTTTATCTCTCCAAACCTCACTGATTTAATTAAGTTTTCAGTCAGGCTTATGGTCAGCAACCCCAAAGGTCAAAACAAGGGAAAACTATTTACTTTTGACATGTCTATCAAATTTCTATCAATAAGGTGTAGATAAGCAACAAAAGGATGATATTAAATGGACAATAATTCTGCCTTCTTGGCTAGAGAGATGTATATTTTTTTTCCTTAGATTTATCCCAGGGACTGCCACTTAACATTATGAGGATGTGGTGATAAATGAGTTTGACCAGATGTTTTCCTCTTTGCTTCAAGCAATTATTCCTGAGGAGAAATCCCATGGGGTAATAGTTTTCCATTCCAGATTTCCTATAGATGAGGCCTTGGCAGAACCATTCAATGCTGGCATTCACATCTCTCAGAATTATCTTAGGAGCTGTTGGCCACTTCGAGAATATAATGTTCAGAATACTATCAAATTGGTTCCAGACATCTAAAGACTTGGTGTGAGAATCACTAGGAGGTGTGTGTGTGTGTGTGTGTGTGTGTGTGTGTGTGTGTGTGTGTGTGTGTGTGTGTGTAAAGATATATCATATTGGTCTTATGAAGGAGCTAATGAGCTAGATCAAAATTTGGGCGGGGGTGGGAGGGAGGATGAGAGGGGAGGGAAACACAACTGGTAATCAGAAGCTGACCTTCTAATGTTAACTAAAAGAGGAAAGATTGAACAATATACTGTGTAAAGTTAATTTTTTAGCAGTTGAATTTAAATTGGCTTGAAACTATATACAAGGGACAATTGAATTTTGTTAGCTAGGTCTTATATAAAGAAATGATGTGAAGATCATAGAGCAAAGTTACATCAGAACATTTATATTTTCTTTCCCATCAGAAGTAAAAATATAATTGTTTTTTTAGGAGATGTCCATGCTTAAAGAGAGAAATTATGTATTTGTACTAAGATTTTACATAGATACAAATGTATGTTATGTATGTATGTATGTATATATTATTTGTCACTTGAGTTTTGACTATAGGAATCTAAAATTACATGCTTTTTACCGATTAACTTAGTCCAGGTTAAAAAAAAACTGAAGAACAATTTTGTTTCTTATAGTACAAAAATGTATGGGCTTCTTATGTTCAATGTTATATATTTAGAGGAAAGAGAATATGGAGAAATTAATTGTTACTAGCCTTTTCTCTATAAACTTCCTGATGCGAAGCTACATTTGTCTTTGTGGTGATAAGGAGCAGATTTTATAAAATGAGACTCATAGAAACAGAGAAACTAAGGCCATTAACTCAACAAAGAATAGTTGAGTACCTACTCTGCATCAGGGCACTGTTCTAGGATACAGTGTTCTTGTTATTCAGTAATTTTCAGTTGTGTCTGATTCTTTGTCAATTCATTTGAAGTTTTCTTGACAAAGATGTTGGAGTCTTTTGCCATTGCCTTAACTAGTTCATTACAGATGAGGAACTGAAGCAAAAAAAGGGTCAGAGGGTTGCCTGTGGTAATATGGTTGGTTAGTATCTGAGGCTGGATTTGAACTCATAAAGATAAATCTTCCCCATTCCAAGTGCAGTGTTCTATCCACTTTGCCACCTGGCTATTTAGTACTAAGATTAATTATACGAATAGTATTCAATTTCTTCATTCAACTTGTAGTTGAATTTCAATATGGGATATATACACACTGAGATAAGTATATGCATGTATGTTTGCAAGGTATGTTACCTATATGTGTATATATATTTTATATACTCATATACACAGAAAGAGAAAAAAACCCAGAAAGACAGATAGACAGAGACAGAGACAGAGAGATGGAGTGAAACACACACAGAGAAAGATAGACAGAGACAGTGAGAAGGAGAGGGAGGGAGGGAGAAAGAGAGGAGAGGAGAGAGAGACAGAGACAGGGAGGGAGTGTCTGTGATATTGAGAGAGAGTATCTATGATATTGTTGGTATTATAAAACTCCTGAAAAGCAAACTATCTACTCTGATTAGCAAATATTCTACAACTTATAGACCTAGAGAATAGTCTTGGATACTGAGAAATTAAGTGATTTGTCCATGTCAAATAGCAAGTATGTGTCAGAGGCAGAACCTGAACCCAGATCATTTTTTTGTATTAATATATTACAATGACATAGATATATGATATTTATAAATATACAATTACATAAATATATATGTATATACATACTTATATGTGTATGGATATGTATATCTAAGTCCAGTTTAAATGGTACTTCTCATAGTGATTTTAGAGATTGTTTGTATACCTTTAAGAAATGCAATTATAATACTAGTGGCTGCTAATTATCTCTCATCATTGAGGGAATGTACGTGAAGCTACTTAGAAAAGACTGAATGTGCTTTTCAAAGTCTTGTGAAAGAAGTTAACCATCACAGACAAAGAAGATGTTAGGAAACAAGTTAATTGTAATGAGAAGAACTTTGAGAGTTAACTAATATCTTTTAGGCAACTGAAAAGATATTTTTAGAAAATTAATTTAACTCTCTTCTATGGAGAAGACATTCTTTAATAATTTCTTAAAGGAATGGAAAAATATTTATTGTCATCTTCAGAGAATTGAATTATTGGATTTGCTATCCATTGTTTTGCAGTAATTAGTAGTAGCAATCTTGGGGAGAGGTAACTAGAGATATATATTGGGTAAAAGGTGAAATGACTGGGAAAAAATGACTATCATTTTATTAAGCAATGCCTGCCAATTGCATGACAAATCATGACCAGATCTCTAAGCTTTGGCCCTGGGCATTTAAAACAGGAGAGACATTTTTATGCTTTAAAGCAATTCATCAAATAAGACCAATTAATTAAAAGAAAACAATTAACTAGGATACTAAATTAGACAATCTGATTTCTAATAGGAGAAAAAATTAGAAATATTGCAAATTAGCAGGAGGAGCACAAATAAGAGTGATTCTCTGAAATCAGAAAAAAAGAGATGTCCCATCTCCCCTTCATGTATCTATATTTAATCAAAAGAATATGAAAACAACAACTGATTGACCAATATGGGACCAGTTTCAAATAAGACATATGGGTCGCCTGAGATATGTAATTGTGAGAAACCTTCTTGTATCAGCCTTCATATTTGATTAGGATTCTGGTCAGCATAACCCAGGTCCATAAATAAGGATCTTTAAGTGGCAGGTAGAGGTGATACAGTTTCCCAGCTACACGGTGCTAGATTCAAACAATGCAATAAAGTTTTCTCATGAGTCCCACAACTGAATAAAGTCTCACAATACAGAAATTGTTCTAGACTCATAACTGAATAAAAGGTAGTTCCAGAATTCAATCACAAAATGGAGTCAGTGTGGCTCACTCAATTCCCACTAACACATGTTTTAATCCCCTCATATGTACATGAGATAAAGTACATACACAGGAAACTAGGTCAACTCATTGTCTAAGCAGGAGTGCCAGGTGGGAAAGGATGTGCCATATAGGAGATCCTGCGACCGTCCTGATCTCCAGTTAAGCAATGGAGCCTGTTATATCCCCAGGCAAAATCAGTTTCTAGTTAAGCATTATGTAGAAAGAAGGCAGAAGCCCACCAAGATCTAAATCCATAGTTTATCTGCCAAAAAAAAAGACAGGACCTGAGGCAGAGAAGGAGGCCTAATATTGTATTGATAACTAGCACCTACCACCCCATTCTGATAAACAATGATAGTTGTATGCAGAATGCAAAGGAAACAGAAACAAGAGCTCCTTAATCCATCTAGAAGTATTGAGGGAACTGCCCTAAACACAGATTCTGAATCCAAGAACTGAGGCTGAAAGGATGAACAAAGAGGAAAAGAAACTGGACAGAATGAAGAAATATTATAGATTAAGAGAATCTTAAAAGGTAACCACAAAAAGAGAATGTAGTCCTTCAATAACTACAAGCAAAGTATCAGAGGTTCTTTTGTTATACTCTTGGCTCTAATGCGGAAAAACAATTAGATTATAAATAAAATTAGAGTTCAAAGTTCTGAAATGTAAAGGAAAACAAATAGCTTAAAGTGGAAGGTAGAAAACAATACCTATGTAATAAACTCCTCATAAATGAATTCATAAAAGAAAACCTACTAAGTTTATGAGGAAAAAATGTCAAAATACAGCCAAAATCTTGGAAAAATAAAAACTGACCTGAAAAAAAGTTCAAGGGAAGAGAGTTTAAAAATTATCAAACTCTGAAAACTAGGACCAAGCAATAAATTTGTTTCTTCTATTTTAAAAAATACCAAAAAAAATCCAACACTAATAGAACCAGAAGGGAAAGTAAAAGTAGAAAGAATGCATTGGCCACCTTCTGAAAGAAATCCTAAACTGTTAAAAAAAATTGAAACCTAAGGAATTCCTAGTCAAAATTTAGAGGTTTCAAGTCAAAAGAATACCATAATATGCCAAATAAAAGAGTTCATATAATAAGAAATCAAAGACAAAATTATACAACATTCAATAAGCAATAATTAGAATGGAAATAAAATCTTCATTCTAAAAAGAAAAATATTATTTTCTTGTTTTCAGGATTCCTAATAAAAAGCCAATGTTAAAAAAAAAAACCTTTGAAGTGTTGATATGAGAGACAAGATAAACCTGGGAAGTTAAATATAGCTTAGTAATTAGAAGTATTTAAATGATATGATGTTTGCATTAAAAAATGGAAGAAGAGACAAACATCCTTTAAGAATCATCAGTATGAATGTGGAAATATATTTAGAAGAATCGCACATATTTAATTTATATTGGATTGCTTGCTATCTAAGAAAGAGAATGGTGAGGGAGGGAAGAAATTTTGGAACACAAGCTTTTGAAGGTGTATGTTGGAAAATATCTTTGCTTTAAAAAAAAGTAAACAGCTATTATTAAAATAGCAATTCCTTTTAAAAGCTTTTTATTTTCAAAATATATGCACAGATAATTTTTCAACATTGACCCATGCATAGCCGTGTGTTTCAGATTTTCCCCTCCTTCCCCTCATCCCCTCCCCTAGATGGCAATCAATCCAATATATGTTCTACATGTTAAAAATATATATTAAATTCAATATGTGTAAACATATTTATACAATTCTTTTGATGCACAAGGAAAATCAGATCAAAAAGGAAAAAAAAGTAAGAAAACAAAATACAAGCAAACTACAACAAAAAGAGTGAGAATGTATGTTGTGATCCACATTCAATTTCCACAGTCTTCTCTCTGGACGTAGATGGCTCTCTGTCACAAGATTATTGGAACTGGCATCAATCATCTCATTTATGGAAAGTATCACATTCATAAGAATTGATCATTATATAATATTAATGTTTCCAAGTGTAATGATCTCCTGGTTCTTCTCATTTCACTTAGCATCAGTTCATATAAATCTCTCCAGGTCTCTCTAAAATCATCCTCCTAATCATTTCTTATAGAAAAATAATATTCCATAACATTCAATTGCCATAACTTATTCAGCCATTCTCCAACTGATGGGCACCTACTCGGTTTCCAGTTTTTTGTCACTACAAAAAGGGCTGCCACAAACATTTTTCATTCCTTTCATTCCTTTAAGAACTCTTTGGGAAATAGGCCCAATAAAAACACTGTGGGTCAAAGGGTATGCATAGTTTGATAACTTTTTGAGTGCAGTTCCAAATTGCTCTCCAGATTGGTTGGATCCGTTCACAGTTCCACCAACAATGCATTAGTGTCCCAGTCTTCCCACATCCCCTCCAACACCTGTTGTTATCCTTTCCTGTCATTTTAGCCAATCTGACAGGTGTGTAGTGGTATCTCAGAGTTGTCTTAATTTGCATTTCTCTGATCAATAGTGATTTAGAGCACCTTTTCATATGACTATAAATGGTTTTAATTTGTTCATTTTAAAATTGTTCATATCCTTTGACCATTTATAAATTGGAGAATGGCTTAAATTATTATAAATTTGAGGCAATTATCTATATATTTTAGAAATGAGGCCTTTATCAGAACTCTTAAATGTAAAAATGTTTTCTACTGATCATTTTTTTAAAAGTCCATTTATACCTATATTCTCTCATGTTTTTAATAGGAATGGGTGTTGGATTTTATCAAATGCTTTTTCTGCATCTATTTAGATAATCATATGATTTTTTGTTAGTTTGGTTATTGATGTAGTTGATTTTGCTAATAGTTTTCCCAATATTGAACCAGCCCTGTATTCCTTGTATAAATCCTTCTTGGTCATAGTGTAATTATCCTGGGGATGACTTTCTATAATCTCATTGCTAATATTTTATTTAAGATTTTGCATCAATATTCATCAGATAAATTGGTCTATAATTTTCTTTCTCTGTTTTCACCCTACTTGGTTTAGCTATCAGCACTATATCTGTGTTACAAAAGAAATTTGGTAGAACTCCTTCTTACCCTATTTTTTAAAATACTTTACATAGTATTGGAATTGATTGTTTTTGAAATGTGTGGTAGAATTCACATGCAAATCGAACTGGTCCTGGAGATTTTTTTTTAGGCACTTGAGTAATAGCCTGTTCTATTTCTTTTTCTAAAATGGGACTGTTTAAATAATTTATTTACTCTTCTGTTTATCTGGGCAATCTATATTTTTATAGATATTCCTCCATTTCATTTAGATTATCAAATTTATTGGCATATGGTTAAGCAAAATAACTCCTAATTATTGCTCTAATTTCCTCTTCATTAATGAAAAGTTCTCCTTTTTCATTTTTGAGACTAACAATTGGATTTTCTTCTTTCCTTTTTCTAATTAAATTAACTAAAGGTTTCATTCCCAATAAGATCAGGAGTGAAACAAGGCTGCCCACTGTCACCATTACTATTTAATATTGTATTAGAAATGTTAGCTTCAGCAATAAGAGAAGAAAAAGAGATAAAAGGAATCAGAGTAGGTAGTGAAGAAACCAAATTATCACTCTTTGCAGATGACATGATGGTATACTTAGAGAACCCTAGAGACTCAACTAAAAAACTACTAGAAACAATTCACAACTTTAGCAAAGTGGCAGGATACAAAATAAATCCACATAAATCATCAGCATTTTTATATATTACCAATAAAGTTCAGCAGCAAGAGATACAAAAAGAAATTCTATTCAAAATAACTGTTGATAGTACAAAATATTTGAGAATTTATCTGCCAAGGGATAGTCAGGAACTATATGAACTAAATTACAAAACACTTTCCACACAAATCAAATCAGACCTAGTCAATTGGAAAAACTTAAAATGCTCATGGGTAGGACGAGCGAATATAATAAAAATGACAATACTACCCAAACTAATTTACTTATTTAGTGCCATGCCAATCAAACTCCCAAGAAATTATCTTACAGATCTAGAAAAAATAGTAGCAAAGTTCATTTGGAAAAACAAAAGGTCAAGAATTTCAAAGGGATTAATGAAAAAAAAAGGCTGACGATGGTGGACTTGCTGTACCAGATCTAAAAATATATTATAAAGCAGCGGTCATCAAAACCATTTGGTACTGGCTAAGAAATAGAGTAGTCGATCAGTGGAATAGGATAGAATCACAAGACAAACTAGGCAATAACTATAGCAATTTGGTTTTTGATAAACCCAAAGACCCCAGCTTTTGGGATAAGTATTCACTATTTGACAAAAACTGCTGGGAAAACTGGAAACTACTGTGGAAGAAATTAGGGCTTGACCCACATCTAACACCACATACCAAGATAAGATCTAAATGGGTTCATGATCTAGATATAAAGAGTGATACTATAAGTAAATTAGAGGAATGTAATATAGTTCACCTCTCAGACCTTTGGAGATGGAATAAATTTATGTCCAAAGAAGAACTGGAACTCTTAATTGAAAACCAGATAGATAACTTTGACTATATTAAGTTAAAAAGTTTTTGTACAAACAAAATCAATTCAGACAAGATTAGGAGGGAAGTAATAAATTGGGAAATCATCTTTACATTCAAGGGTTCTGATAAAGGTCTCATCTCAAAAATATATAGAGAATTGTCTCATATTTATAAAAATTCAAGCCATTCTCCAATCAATAAATGGTCAAAGGATATGAACAGACAATTTTCAGAAGATGAAATTAAAACTATTTATAGTCATATGAAAAGGTGCTCCAAATCACTGTTGATCAGAGAAATGCAAATCAAGACAACCCTGAGGTACCACTTCACACCTGTCAGATTGGCTAAAATGACAGGAAAAGTTAATGATGAATGTTGGAGGAGCTGTGGGAGGGCTGGGACACTGATGCATTGTTGGTAGAGCTGTGAACGGATACAGCCATTCTGGAGAACAATTTGGAGCTATGCTCAAAAAGTTATCAAACTGTGCATACCCTTTGACCCAGCAGCATTTCTATTGGGCTTATATCCCAAAGAAATCATAAAGAAAGGAAAAGGCCCCACATGTGCAAGAATGTTTGTGGCAGCCCTTTTTGTAGTGGCTAGAAACTGGAAATTGAATAGATGCCCTTTAATTGGAGAATGGCTGAATAAATTATGGTATATGAATATTATGGAATATTATTGTTCTGTAAGAAATGACCAGCAAGATGATTTCAGAGAGGCCTGGAGAGACTTACATGAACTGATGCTGAGTGAAATGAGCAGAACCAGGAGATCATTATACACGGCAACAACAGTACTATATGACAATTAATTCTGATGGACATGGCTCTCTTCAACAATGATATGTTTCAAACCACCTCCAATTGTTCACTGAAGAAAGCCATATACACCCAGAGAGAGGGATGCGAAATGTGGACCACAACATAACATTCTCATACTCCTTGATTGATGTTTGCTTACATTGTGTTTCCTTTATCTGATATATTGTTTGTGTAGATAAGATTTTTCTTGCACAACAATAAGTTTGGAAATATGCATACATATATTCGATTTGCCAATATTTTAACATAATTAACATGTAGTGGATATCCTGTCATCTAGGGAAGGGGTGGGGAAGTTGGGGGGAAAAATTTGTAATGGAAAGCTATGTAAGGGTTATTGTTGAAGAATTACCCACACATATGTTATGCAAATAAAATAAAATTTAAAAAAATTAACTAAAGGTTTATCTATTTTGTTGGTTTTTTCATAAAACCAACTGTTTAGGACCATGCCTAAGATGAAGGGACAGGCCAATTCTCCAAAAGCCCCCACAGCTGTGAATTATCAAACACTTGAAGCAATTGCGAAGCAGCCTTTGACACAGATGTTTGTAGATTGGGAATGAAATAAATTGGAGGCAAGAGGGAAGAAATGCAACTGCCTTTCAGACTCCTTGTATCTTATCATCCTCTCAATGAAGGTATCTATTCTGCTGGTCAGAATTAGATCCCCAGCAGCCACTAGCAGGTTGTGCTTGAACAGGGACATAAGAAACATAGGAAACAAAGAAGCAGCAGTGCTCAAGAGTTGTTCATGGGTAGGATCCTCCCAGGAGAGTTCCTTTGATAACCCACAGGGAAGGAAAGGGAGAAGAGACCTGGTAAGAGTTTTTCAGTCAGGTTAATTAAAATGGGCCAACACATCAAAGGGCCGAGCCAAGAGCCTGATGAGAGACATAAAAAAAATGCCTGTTTTGACTATAGTTCTCTTCTCCATTTTTCTTTTTTTTTTTATTAAAGCTTTTTATTTGTATAACATATGTATGAGTAGTTCCCCAACATTGATCTTTACAAAGCTTTCCATTACAAATTTTACCCCCAGTCCCCTCCCCTCCCCTAGATGGCAGGAAGTCCACTACATGTTAATAATGTTGAAATGCTTGAGAAGTTATGCAAGAAAAATCCTATCTAAAAGAAAAAAAAAAGAATCAGAGAAAGGCAACACAATGCAAGCAAATGTCAATAGAGATCATGAAAATGTTACGTTGTGGTCCATATTTCATTTCCCTCTCTCTGGGTGTATATGGTTTTCTTCAGTGAACAATTGGAACTGGTTTGAGACAATTCTTTGTTGCAGAGAGCCATGCCCATCAGAATTGATCATCATGTAATGCTGTTGTTGCTGTGTATGATGATCTCCTGGTTCTGCTCGTTTCACTCAGCATCAGTTCATGCAAGTCCCTCCAGGCCTCTCTGAAATCGTCCTGCTGGTCGTTTCTTACAGAGCAATAATATTCCATAACATTCATATACCATAATTTATTCAGCCACTCTCCAATTGATGGGCATCCCTGCAGTTTCCAGTTTCTAGCGACCTTTTACAAAAAGGGCTGCCACAAACATTCTTGCACATGTGGGTCCCTTTCCCTCCTCTAAGATCTCTTTGGGATATAGGCCCAGTAGAAACACTGCTGGGTCAAAGGGTATGCACAGTTTGACAACTTTTTGAACATACCTCCAAATTGCTCTCCAGAATGGTTGGATCCGTTCACAGTTCCACCAACAATGTATTAGTGTCCCAGTTTTCCCACATCCCCTCCAACATTCATCGTTATCTTTTCCTGTCATTTTAGCCAATCTGACAGGGGTGTAGTGGTACTTCAGAGTTGTCTTAATTTGCATTTCTCTGATCAATAGTGATTTGGAGCAACTTTTCATATGACTAGAGATGGTTTTAATTTCATCATCTGAAAATTGTCTGTTCATATCCCTTGACCACTTATCTATTGAAGAGTGGCTTGAATTCTTATATATATGAGACAATTCTCTATATATTTTAGAAATGAGGCCTTTATCAGGACCATTAAATGTAAAGATGATTTCCCAATTTGATGCTTCCCTCCTAATCTTGTCTGCATTTGTTTTGTTTGTACAGAAACTTTTTAACTTAATATAATCAAAATTATCCATCTGGTGTTCAATTAGGAGTTCCAGGTCTTCTTTGGACATAAATTTATTCCATCTCCACAGGTCTGAGAGATAAACTATATTACGTTCCTCTAACTTGCTTACAAAGTCCCTCTTTATATCTAGATCATGAACCCGTTTAGATCTTATCTTGGTATGTGGTGTTAGGTATGGGTCAAGCCCTAATTTCTTTCACACTAGTTTCCAATTTTCCCAGCAGTTTTTGCCAAATAGTGAGTATTTATCCCAAAAGCTGGGGTCTTTGGGTTTATCGAATACTAGATTTTTAAGGTTATTGCCTAGATTGTCCTGATATCCTATCCTGTGCCACTGATCAACTGCTCTATTTCTTAGCCAGTACCAAACAGTTTTGATGACCGCTGCTTTATAATATAGTTTTAGATCTGGTACAGCAAGGCCACCTTCATCTGCCTTTTTTTTTCAATAATCCCCTTGAGATCCTTGACCTTTTGTTCTTCCAAATGAACTTTGCTACTATTTTTTCTAGATCTGTAAAATAATTTCTTGGGAGTTTGATTGGTATGGTACTAATTAAGTAGATTAGTTTGGGTAGTATTGTCATTTTTATTATGTTCTCTCTGCCTACCCATGAGCACTTAATATTTTTCCAATTGATTGGGTCTGATTTCATTTGTGTGGAAAGTGTTTTGTAATTTAGTTCATATAGTTTCTGACTTTTCCTTGGCAGATAGATTTCCAAATATTTTATCCTATCATCTGCTATTTGGAATGGAATTTCTTTTTGCATCTCTTGCTGCTGAACTTTGTTGGTAATATACAAAAATGCTGATGATTTATGTGGATTAATTTTGAATCCTGCCACTTTGCTAAAGTTGTGAATTGTTTCTAGTAGTTTTTTAGTTGAGTCTCTAGGGTTCTCTAAGTATACCATCATGTCATCTGCAAAGAGTGATAATTTGGTTTCTTCATTACCTACTCTGATTCCTTTTATCTCTTTTTCTTCTCTTATTGCTAAAGCTAACATTTCTAATACAATATTGAATAGTAATGGTGACAGTGGGCAGCCTTGTTTCACTCCTGATCTTATTGGGAATGGTTTTAGTTTGTCTCCATTACATATGATGCTTGCTGATGGTTTTAAATAGATGCTACTGATCATTTTAAGGAAAAGCCCATTTATTCCTATACTCTGTAGTGTTTTTAATAGGAAAGGGTGTTGGATTTTATCAAAGGCTTTTTCTGCATCTATTGAGATAATCATATGTTTTTGTTAGTTTGGTTATTAATACAATTAATTATGCTGATAGTTTTCCTAATATTGAACCAGCCTTGCATCCCTGGTATAAATCCTACTTGGTCATAGTGTACTCTCCTGGGGATGACTTTCTGTGATCTCATTACTAATATCTTATTTAAAATTTTTGCATCAATATTCATTAGGGAAATTGGTCTATAGTTTTCTTTCTCTGTTTTCACCCTACCTGGTTTAGCTATCAGTATCATATTGGTCTCATAGAAGGATTCTGGCAGTATACCTTCTGTCCCTATTTTCTCAAATAGTTTGTGTAGTATTGCAATTAATTGTTCTTTGAATGTTTGGTAGAATTCACATGTAAATCCATCTGGCCCTGGAGATTTTTTCTTAGGGAGTTGGTTAATAGCTTGTTCTGTTTCTTTTTCTGATATGGGGCTATTTAAATAATTTCTATCCTCTTCTGTTAACCTGGGCAATCTATATTTTTGTAGATATTCTTCCATTTCATTTAGATTATCAAACTTACTGGCATAAAGTTGGGAAAAGTAACTCCTAATTATTGCTCTAATTTCCTCTTCATTGGAGGAAAGTTCTCCCTTATCATTCTTGAGACTAACAATTTGAATTTCTTCTTTCCTTTTTCTTATCAAATTAACTAAAGGCTTATCTATTTTGTTGGTTTTTTCATAGAACCAACTGTTATTTTTATTTATTAACTCAATAGTTTTCTTATTTTCAATTTTATTAATTTCTCCTTTTACTTTTAGAATTGCCAATTTGGTATTTAATTGAGGGTTTTTAATTTGTTCTTTTTCTAGTTTTTTTTTTAATAATAAGCCCAATTCATTGATCTTTTCTTTCTCTATTTTATGCAAGTAAGCATCTAGAGATATAAAATTGCCCCTTATAACCGCTTTAGCCGTATCCCACAAATTTTGGTATGTTGTCTCCTTATTGTCATTCTCCTGGATGAAATTATTGATTGTGTCTATGATTTGCTCTTTCACCCATTCATTCTTCAGGATTAGATTGTTTAATTTCCAATTAACTTTTGGTTTATTTTCTCCTGGCCTTATATTGCATGTGATTTTTATTGCATCATGATCTGAAAAAGATGTATTTACTATTTCTGCCTTTCTGCATTTGATTTTGAGGTTTTTATGCCCTAACATATGGTTAATCTTTATATAGGTTCCATGGACTGCTGAGAAAAAAGTAAACTCCCTACTGTCTCCATTCAACTTTCTCCATAGATCTATCATACCTAACTTTTCTAACTATTGGTTTATCTCCCTCGTTTCTTTCTTGTTTATTTTGTAGTTTGATTTATCTAATTCTGAGAGAGCAAGGTTGAGATCCCCCACTAGTATCGTTTGGCTGTCTATTTCTTCTTGCATCTCTCTTAATTTCTCCCCTAGGAATTTGTGTGCTATTGCACTTGGTGCATATATATTTAGTATAGATATTGCTACATTATCTATGGTACCCTTTAATAAAATATAGTTTCCTTCCTTATCTCTTTTGATTAGATCTATCTTGGCTTTTACTTGATCTGAGATAAGGATTGCTACCCCTGCTTTTTTTTGTTCACCTGAAGCATAATAGGTCCTGCTCCAGCCTTTTACCTTCATCCTATATGTGTCACTATGTTTTAGATGTGTTTCTTGTAGACAACATATTGTGGGATTCTGGTTTTTAATCCAGTCTGATATCTGCTTCTGCTTTATGGGAGAGTTCATCC
>JAJPUD010013754.1:0-26390 GCA_023553655.1 Myrmecobius fasciatus
TAGTATTGATATTTGAATTGGTCTACATCACTTTGAAAAGAGTCACATCCATTAGAATTGATCATCACATAAGTTGCTCATCACATAATCTTGTTGTTGTTGTGTACAATATTCTTTTGATTTTACTTATTTCATTTAGCATCAGTTCATGATCATCCTGCTGATCATTGCTAACCCCCATGGATGGGCATGTAGTTAGATTACATTTCCTTGAGGGGCACCTTTTCTAGCCAATTTCTCACATTAGTGGGTGAGGAATATGGTCTTTTAAAAAGACATCCAATGGTTGCTAAATCCTATTGCTCCTTCATTCCAGAGAGAAGATCATCTTGTACCCTGGGTTGCTGCCAAGATGTGTTTCCACCATCAATATGTCTTGACTTGCTTCTTTGTCACTTGCCTTGTCACTATATAACTTTGAAATAGGTAAAATTGGTGAAGTGGCATGTGTAATATTTTTTGCCTTGAGCATAATTTGGATTTATGAGAGACAGTTTTGCTTACAATTGTTGGCCTTATTCTTTCTTATAAAATCACCAGAATTCAACACAAGACAGAAGTTGAGATGACTGGCAATGACTCAGGTTTCAATAGAAGATGCTGGAGGATTTCATGTCTAACCAAGCTCTAAGTACTCCACAGCACATGCTTCAACTATCTTCAGGAGAATTGGAATAAAATTGTTTCCATGAACCCCTTCTAATAGGGGGAAGTCTTTACGTATTTGTAGTTGAGACTTCCTCACCCCAATTCACTAATTGTAACCAAGATACACTTAATTTCTTTGTCAAGCATGGTTACAGGGCAGCCATTCCAAGTCTATTTGTAAAATATTTTGGAAGGGTATAAGAAAAGATCATGCCTCTCAAAATAGTGAAAAGCAGGAAAAGGGTAAATCCATTTGTAGAAATATTGGCACTAGAAGCAATTAATGACTATCCCAAGAGTAGTTATCAGTGAAACTGAAATGAGGAAAACCAATATATGTGTTTTATTTATTTTTTTAAGCTTTTTATTTGTATAACATATGTATGGGTAGTTCCCCAACCTTGATCTTTACAGAGCTTTCCAATACAAATTTTACCCCCAGTCCCCTCCCCTCCCCCAGATGGCAGGAAGTCCACTACATGTTAATAATGTTGAAATGCTTGAGAAGTTATGCAAGAAAAATCCTATCTACAAGAAAAAAAAAGAATCAGAGAAAGGCAACACAATGCAAGCAAATGTCAATAGAGATCATGAAAATGTTACGTTGTGGTCCATATTTCATGTCCCTCTTTCTGGGTGTATATGGTTTTCTTCAGTGAGAAACTGGAACTGGTTTGAGACAATTCTTTATTGCAGAGAGCCATGTCCATCAGAATTGTTCATCATGTAATACTGTTGTTGCTGTGCATGATAATCTCCTGGTTCTGCTCGTTTCACTCAGCATCAGTTCATGCAAGTCTCTCCAGGCCTCTCTGAAATCGTCCTGCTGGTCGTTTCTTACAGAACAATAATATTCCATAACATTCATATACCATAATTTATTCAGCCACTCTCCAATTGATGGGCATCCCTTCAGTTTCCAGTTTCTAGCCACTACAAAAAGAGCTGCCACAAACATTCTTGCACATGTGGGTCCCTTTCCCTCCTCTAAGATCTCTTTGGGATATAGGCCCAGTAGAAACACTGCTGGGTCAAAGGGTATGCACAGTTTGACAACTTTTTGAGCATAGCTCCAAATTGCTCTCCAGAATGGTTGGATCCGTTCACAGTTACACCAACAATGTATTAGTGTCCCAGCCCTCCCACATCCCCTCCAACATTCATCGTTATCTTTTCCTGTCATTTTAGCCAATCTGACAGGTGTGTAGTGAAAACCAATATATGTGTAAGGGAACAAATATGCCAGTGTATTTTGTTTTTTATTTGTTTTGTTAAATTCATTATCTTCTATCTTTATCATTCATTAAAAATAGTACAATCACCTGAAAGTCTCAGATGCATCTTGACTGCAACATTTTCAAAGCAGAACTGAAGAAGTCCTATCATCCCTTAGGCTCAGCCAAAATTTTTCCAGATTTTATCACGCCTTTCATCTCCATTTACCAGTAAATCCTTGTTTGAAAATTTGGTATTAGCTTTGACCTTCCTTAACTCCCTACATCTAATCAACTAATGATTTCTTTGTGATAGTTCTTTGTTCTTTTCGGTTTCAACACTCTAGTTGAGCTATGACATATAGAGGTGTAGCATAAGGTGAGTTTGATATAGATGTCAAACATTTTCTCACTTTCCTTTTCACCTTTTTTTCAAACAAATCTTTCATGGGACCTCCATAATTATTTGCCTTAGAGATACATTTGATTAGGTCACTACTCTACTTAAATTCCTTCACTCTTTTCATTTTGCTTCCCAATAAGACATAAATGTTCTATTTGTGACTTTCTAAATTCTCCATAGACCAGAATTATTTTATTTCTCTTTGCTTGTCTTAAACCAATTCCCTCCAAAAATTGGATGATCTATTTTTTATTGTTGTTTTTGTTGTTGCTGTTTGATTTCTTTTTTTTTTTGGTGCCAGATATGACATCTTCACCCATAATTTATTTTTAGAATTCCTACTGTTTGAACACTAATTCATGGGCTACTTGTAAGGTTTCCCTAATTCCTCATTCAATAATGATATTCCATTCCTCTCACAGATTCCAGAGAACAGTCTTTTTATATCTCTTAAATTTATTTGTCATGCGATACCTAAAACTATTGTATTCTTCAAAAATAATGGAAAATATCGTAGACTATCATTACTAAAATATATTTTGATTCAGTCAAAAATGTAACTTCATTCTTCCAGTTTTCTGTGTCAAATGAGGCACAACAGAAGAAATCATTTTTATCAGAAATATTTGACATGGTCACAGAGTATACCTTGAACAAAATCTGCTTAAAAGAATTCTTAGTGAATAATTAAATTTCCAGATGCTTCTGTTTACACATAGCTTTTTTTTTCTGATTGCATCAAGATTAAGGAATCTTCAGGATCTACTAATTCAGATTAAAAACCATTCAGAATATGTTACCCTAGCAATTCATATTAGAAAATAAAAAGATAGCAAGTGAAGCCTGGATATCATTCTAATTGTTACATGTATTTAGGAAAATGTTCCATTTAACATATGACTTCAGTAAAGATACTTTTATAAAGGATCAAAAAGAGGCAGGGATCTGTGATCAGAAATGAGGATATTATTGATGGCAATATGTTAAGTTGATCTGTACTTTAAATGATTTTAAGCTGCTCACTTTCAAAACACACAGTCCATTTTTTATCATAACAATAATTTCCCAATGAAACTATGTGGCTAGGAATAATAGTTTGACCACTTTTTACTGGGCACATGATTTCATTATCATAGAGAATCTTTGTAGGAACTTCCTCAATCAATATAGACAAACACCTGCTGTGAAATTTGGTCTTAGAGTGTTGCTTGGAAGCAATAAAACCCTAAGTTACTTTCCTAAAATCACACAGCTAGTATATGTCAGAGATTCTTGAACTCAATTCTCTCTGATTCTAAGACCAAATATCTGCCCAAACTATACTGCTGCCTCTCCTAATTTAAACAATATATTTATTAAAAAGACAAAAATCAACAGACTAAACTATTAAAAAAAAACTCAGAAGTTTTGTTTTGTGTACTGATTCAAGTGAAATTGACCAGTTAACTAACCAAGAAGATGAGAGATTAATGAGGGTTGCATGTCTTGATTTTATGACATAGCATTCCTGATGAAAATTACCATATTCCAAGGAATAAATCTTGCCAGTTAAACTTCTAAAATATTATGGGTATTTTTACCAATGGGTGGGAAAAGTGAAATTAATAATTCAGTAATCAAAAGTAGAAATTGCTTCTGCATACTACTCTGGAAAATCTAGAAAATTCAAATAAATGAACATATGTCATGCTTGTTAAGGAAGATGTATTATATAGAATCAGACCTTTTAATTAAAAAAACAGTGTTTGAAATGGAAAATAGTACTTTTATGTACTACAAATAAAAAAAATAGTCATGCCAACTGACTGACTTTCACATCTTCCTCTAGGCTAAATATTTTTTTGAATGAATTCTTTACAAATGTTAAATCTAATGTCAAAAAAAAATCACATGCTTCTGGGAGAAAAGCAGTTATATAAAAGAAGTTTTCAATTTAAACGAAAAATTATTGCTCAAATATGACAATGAACATGTTTGCCATGATACTAAATGATTGTTAAAATATATTTAAAATAATTTTATTTCTACATTATAATTAAAATTTTGGGATTGTCTGTTTCATACAATTATGAAATCATATATTTGGAGCTCAAAGGAATATTAAAGCTCATATAGGTGAAGAATGTGAGGATCTGAATAGATCTCAGTATTTATCTGATCCAACTCTCTCATTCTGGAGATGAAAAAATTAAGGTCTACTTAAATTAAATATTTACTTCGAATTACAAAGGTAACAACATTTGTCCAGAAAAAAATAATGTAATGAAACAAGACAAAACCCCAATTCTTTTCATCTTTTTTTGTAATTCTCCTAATGATTTAATAGTATAATTTAAAAGGTCAAATGTAAAATATATTTTATAAATTTTAGAATGAATTTGTAACAATCTATTACATAGGTTAAAACAATAGCAGAAGCAGCAAAAAAATCCATTCTTTCCATTATTGTCTCATAAGGAGAATGATGACAAAGTTGAAGATGCCTTTCCCTGGTAGTTCACAGCTTTAGTAATGGAGATTTACAACGGCAGTTGGAGCTTTCACTCTTGTCTGCTGTAAAAGGTTGAGAACAATCCAATAACTTGAATTTTCCTGCTGCTTTTATTTTACCCCTAGCTTCCTTGTATGAAGGAGCTATTTGTTCCTATTCTTGAGAATATTGGAGAACAACCATGAACTGTCATCATCTCCTAGTAAGCTTAATCAACAAGTTCTTTAAATCTTCCACTGTACTGAGCTGCATCAATTAGGGTTGCCATGAAGTGTGAAGTTGGAAGAAATGTTTGCATTTGATCCTCAATAGTTGAAGAACAATCAGTCATAAGCTAGAATGAAAACAACATTGTTTTCTTGCTGTACTTGTTATGCATGTTTATGAGTTTCAGAAAATCACTATCTGTTTGATTTTCAGCAAGGCAACATGCATTGCATCAACTTAGAATCTAGACAGAATAAAATGTGTTTTACTATCATTTAAATACTGTCAATATATCTTTACAGAAATGATTATTTTTCTTGAAGAAATGCTGAAGTGGGGCTGATCAGACTAACAAATGAACACTGAATCACTAAGTTTGCTATATGAATGCATTTTTTCATGAATGTCTAAAATCAGAAAATAAAAGAAAATAGAGGAAATGAGTGCTAAGGAATGAAAAATGTCATTCACGAATGAACTCTAAACTAACTTTGAAAAAAATGCCCTTTGTAAAGCCTTGACTAGGTAGATATTTCTTTTTTTTTTTCAATGAATATTGTGTTTCTATTCAAAATATAACTTCATTTTTTCATGAAACATCCTATTTTATATACCTTACAATTATCAATCTCACCTTTAATCATAGGTAGAAGTTATAGATATTGCAAATAATAGAACTATTCTGTTTCAGCCAAAATGAGGACAGATATTTCCCATTTACCTCTATATTATTGTAAAAAAGGCAATTTAGAAGGATGAGACTCTCTGGACATATACACAGCTATTTATAAAATGTTCTATTTATTTTAATTGCTTAAAATGGGTGAAGGCAAAATTTTAAAAAGTAATACTAGTACAAAAAAGGAAAAAAAAAAACAAAACAAACAAAAGAAAGCACTAGCTATGATGCAAGAATAAATAAGAGGCATTTAATCTTTGCTCTGCTGATGATTGACTATATCACCTAGGCCAAGAATCTACTCTGGAGTTCATTTTACTCCCAGGGTAAAATTAAAATATCATATTAGATGTTCACCAATGTGCCTTTCAGTAGCTTTACATATAATATATATGTACATATATATTTTCTTTCTTTATTATAATAGACATAGCTTTATGAATCATGTTAGAGAAAAATCACAAAAAATGGAAAAACCATGGGAGGAAAAAAAAGTAGAAAATAAAAGTGAACAGAGCATGTGCTGATTTATATTCAATCCCAATTGTTTATTTTTTTCTGGATCAATATGGGAATTTTTATCCAAAGTCTATTGGAATTGTCTTAGATTACTGAACCACTGAGAAAAAAAGATGTTTTTCGGTAGCTGATCTTCATAACTTTTTGCTGTGTTTGTGTACAATGCATTCCTGATTCTGTTTGTTTCTCCCAGCATCTGTTTGTGCAAATCTTTCTAGGTCACTCCAAAATCAGCTTGTTCATAATTTTTAGGACAATAATATTCCATTACCTTAATATAACATATGTTGTTCAGCTATTACCCAAATGATGGACACATACTCGTTTTCCAATTAT
Source organism: Myrmecobius fasciatus (assembly GCA_023553655.1). Lineage (NCBI taxonomy): Eukaryota > Metazoa > Chordata > Mammalia > Dasyuromorphia > Myrmecobiidae > Myrmecobius > Myrmecobius fasciatus. The sequence continues at coordinate 6,498 of JAJPUD010013754.1, forward strand.
TTGCTATGACAAAAAGAACTGAAAGAAATATTTTTGCACATGTGTGTTTTTTTTCAGTCCATTATGATTTCCTTGTGATATAGACACCATAGTAGCACTTTAGGGGTCAAAGGATATGCACAGTTTTATATCCCTTTGGACATAGTTCCAGATTGCTCTCCAGAATGGTTGGATCATTTCACAACTCCACCAACAATGCATTACTATTCCAATTTTCCCACTTCCCTTCCAACATTTGCCATTATCTTTTCCTGTCATGTTAGCCAATGTGAGAGCTGTAAAATGGTATGTCAAAGTTGTTTTAACTTGCACTTCTCTAATTAGTAGTGATTTAGAACATTTTTATATGACCATAGATGACTTTAATTTCATTGTCTGAAAAATTTCTGTTCATAACTTTTAACTATCAATTTGGAAATGACTTTTATTCTTACTAATTTGACATAGTTCTTTATATATTTTATAAATGAGACTTTTATCAAGAAACATTATCTGTAAAAAAAATTTCCCCAGCTTTGTATTTCCCTTTAATTTTGTTTCTGTTTTTTATTTATTTGTTTGTTTTTTGTGCACAAACCTTTTAATTTAATGTAATTAAAGTTGTCCATTTTTGCCTTTCATAATATTCTCTAGATCTTCTTGGGTCCAAATCCAAAGATCTGAGAGGTAAATCATCACTTGTTTTGCTAATTTGCTCAAATCACGTCCCCAGTTTGACCTTATTTTATTAAGCAGTGTGAGATTTAGGTCTATGATGAGTTTTTAAAATATTATTTTCTAGGTGGGGGTGGAGCCAAGATGGCAAGATGTGCAGACACAACTCTCTGTGACCTCCTCTGAGCTTCTCTCAAACCAACAGCAGAGTAAGCCTCTGAAATGATTTTGAAGTCAAAGCACCCTCAAATATTTGGAGTACAACGCATTCACAGAAGTAGATACCTTGGAGGAGCTTTGGAACAGGTCTGTTTCAGTTGGGTAAGGGAGACAATTTGCCAAACTCAGATGGCAGCACAGACAGGGCAGGAAACCAGCCAGGACTCAGAGTGTGGCAGTTTCTAAGTACCTGGGAAATTTCTGTGAGCCTCTTAGGACACTCTGGTCTGGTTGAAAGCAGGTGCTTTGGCCGATCTGCTTTTTGTAAAAGGTAGATTGTAAACCATTGAGAACACCTTACTTGGCCCCAATAGCCCAGCACCTGAAGTCAATCAGTCAAACTGCCCCAGGGGAAATTAAAGGAGCTGTAGCTCCTTTGCTTTGAATAGACCTCAAGCCTTAAAAAAATGAATAAAAAACAAAAAAGAACTCTCACCAAAGACAACTTTTATGGAGAGAAAGAAGAGCAGACCTCAGATCCTGAGATTCATAAAGATAAAACAACTCCAGAGGAAGCCACAAAGGGAGACATGAGCTGGTCCCAATTTCACAAGGCTTTCCGGGAATATTGCATAAAGAATCTAAAAGGAGAGTTAGAAGAAAAATGGGGAAATGGAATGAAATCATTGCAAGAAGGAATGGAAAAAGCATATAATGCCCTACAAAAGAAATATGAAAAAGATACCAATTCATTTAAAAACAAAATTGGTGAAATGGAAAAAGCCTGCAATGAACAAAAAAAATTCAATTGGCCTATTACAAAAGGAGCTAAAAACGGTAACTGAAGAGAAAAATACACTAAAAATTAGAATTGAAAAAAGGAAGTGAATGAATCAATAAAACTTCAAGAATCAGTCAAACACCATCAAAAAAATGAAAAAAAAATAGTAGAAAATATGAAATATTTCCTAGGAAAACAACTGACCTAGAAAATAGATCTAGCAGAGACAATCTAAGGATAATGGGACTTCCCGAAAACCATGGTGAAGAAAAAAAAAAGTACTTAGACACTCTCTTCTAGGAAATCGTGAAAGAAAATTGACCTGATGTTTTAGAATCAGAAAGTATAGTAGCCATTGAAAGAATTCACCAATCACCTCCTGAACGATTCCCCAAAATTAAATCCCCAAGGAATACCATGACTAAATTTCAGGACTATCGCACCAAGGAAAAGATATTGCAAGCAGCTAGAAAGAAACAATTCAATAAATGAGAAACTATAATTAGAATCACCCAGGATCTGTCAGCTTCCACATTAAAGGATAGGAGGGCCTGTAATCAGATATTCCAAACGGCAAAGGAAGTTGGATTACATCCAAGAATAAGCTATCCAGCTGGAATGAGCATTATCTTCCAGGGAAGAAGATGGTCATTCAATGATATGGGAGAATTTCACCTATTTCCTTTTTTTTTAAAAGCTTTTCATTTCTATGACATATGCATGGGTAGTTCCCCAGCACCGATCCCTACAAAGCTCTCCACCACAAACTTTACCCCCAGTCCCGTTCCCTCCCCAGATGGCACAAAGTCCACCACATGCCAACAATGTTGAAATTTTGAGAAGTTGTGCAAGAAAAATGCTCTCTACAAGAAAAAAAAGAAAATCAGAGAAAGGAAACGTAATGCAAGCAAACATCAATAGAGATCATGAAAATGTTATGTTGTGGTCCATATTTCACATCTCTCTATCTCTGGGTGTATATGGTTTACTTCAGTGAACAATTAGAACTGGTTTGAGACAATTCTTTGTTGCAGAGAGCCATTTCCATCAGAAATGATCATCATGTAATATTGTTGTTGCTGTGTATAATGATCTCCTGGTTCTGCAAGTTTCACTCAGAATCAGTTAATGCAAGTCACTCCAGGCCTCTCTGAAATCATTCTGATGGTCGTTTCTTACAGAACAATAATATTCCATAACATTCATATACCATAATTTATTCAGCCACTCTCCAATTGATGGGCATCCATTCAGTTTCCAGTTTCCAGCCACTATAATAGGTCTGCCACAAACATTCTTGCACGTGTGGGTCCCTTTCCTTCCTCTAAGATCTCTTTGGGATATAGGCCCAATAGAAACACTACTGGGTCAAAGGGCATGCACAGTTTGATAACTTTTTGAGCATAGTTCCAAATTACTCTCCAGAATGGTTGGATCTCTTCACAATTCCACCAAAAAATGTATTAGTGTCCCAGTTTTCCCACATCCCCCCCAACATTCATCGTTATCTTTTCCTGTCATTTTAGCCAATCTGACAGGTGTGTAGTGGTACCTCAGAGTTGTCTTAATTTGCATTTCTCTGATCAGTAGTGATTTGGAGAAACTTTTCATATGACTAGTGATGGTTTTAATTTCATCATCTGAAAATTCTCTGTTCATATCCCTTAACCATTTATCTATTGAAGGGTGGCTTGAATTCTTATATATATGAGACAATTCTCTATATATTTTAGAAATGAGGCCTTTATCAGAACCATTAATTGTAAAGAAAATTTCCCAATTTGATGCTTCCCTCCTAATCTTGTCTGCATAAGTTTTATTTCTACAGAAACTTTTTAGCTTAATATAATCAAAATTCTCTATCTGGTCTTCAATTAGGAGTTCCAGATATTCTTTGGATATAAATTTATTCCATCCCCACAGGTTTGAGAGTTAAACTCTCTACTACGTTCCTCTAATTTGCTTACAATATCACTCTTTATATCTAGATCATGAACCCATTTAGATATTATCTTGGTATGTGGTGTTAGGTGTGGGTCAAGCCCTAATTTCTTTCACACTAGTTTCCAATTTTCTCAGCAGTTTTTGCCAAATAGTGAGTACTTATCCCAAAAGCTGGGGTCTTTGGGTTTGTCAAACACTAAACTGTTAAGGTTATTGCCTAGATTGTCCTGATAACCTATCCTATGCCACTAATGGACTACTCTATTTCTTAGCCAGTACCAAACAGTTTTGATGACCGCTGCTTTATAATATAGTTTTAGATCTGGTACAGGAAGGCCACCTTCATCTGCCTTTTTTTTTTTCATTAATCCCTTGGAAATCCTTGACCTTTTGTTCTTCCAAATGAACTTGGCTACTAATTTTTCTAGATCTGTAAAATAATTTCTTGGGAATTTGGTAGTTATGGCTCTAAATAAGTAGATTAGTTTGGGTAGTATTGCCATTTTTTACTATATTAGCTCTGCCTATGCATGAGTACTTAATGTATTTCCATTTGATTAGGTCTGATTTTATTTGTGTGGAAAGTGTTTTGTAATTCAGTTCGTATAGTTTCTGACTTTTCCTTGGCAGATAGATTCCCAAATATTTTATACTATCATCCGTTATTTGGAATGGAATTTCTTTTTGTATCTCTTGCTGCTGAATTTTGTTGGTAATATATAAAAATGCTGATGATTTATGTGGATTAATTTTGAATCCTGCAACTTTGCTAAAGTTGTGAATTGTTTCTAGTAGTTTTTCAGTTGAGTCTCTTGGATTCTCTAAGTATAACCAACAAAATTCAGCAGCAAGACATACAAAAAGAAATTCCATTGCAAATAATGGATGATAGGATAAAATATTTGGGAATCTATCTGCCAAGGAAAAGTCAGAAACTATATGAACTAAACTACAAAACACTTTCCCCACAAATAAAATCAGACCTAATCAATTGGAAAAACATTAAGTGCTCATGGGTAGGCAGAGCGAATATAATAAAAATCAAAATACTACCCAAACTAATCTACTTATTTAGTGCCATACGAATCAAACTCCTAAGAAATTATTTTACAGATCTAGAAAAAAAATAGTAGCAAAGTTCATTTGGAAAAATAAAAGGTCAAGGATTTCAAGGGGATTAATGAAAAAGGCAGATGAAGGTGGCCTTGCTGTACAGGATCAGTACTGAGATTTTAAACTCTAAATGGTCATCTAACCAAAACAGGTTACTAGAGAAATAGTATTAGATATATATATTCCTTTATTTATATTTGTTGCCAATTTGCCAGTTCCCTTTTTAATATTCTTTGTACCTTCTAGCTCAGCTGGATGTCTTAGTAAAGTTTCTATAAACTCGTTTTGGTCTCCTCTACTTCATGCTATTTTGTAAATCAACATTTGTCTTCCATAATTTAGTACAAAGTCTGTATAATAAACCAGTTTTGTCCTACATTGCTTTATGTATGTGATTAGTAAGAAAATTATACATGTAGATATGTGTATCTACACAAGATACTCAGTTATATACTTCAGCTACATTGGGCTGATCATTTAATTTTACTAGGTTTCAATTTCCTCATTTTAAAAGATAATTTACTTGGTGTAGATAATTTGTGAATCATTTTCATCTTCTAAAGTTTTATACTTTGTCTCATTGTTTAGCTTAGCCATCAGTCCAGTAATGTTTCTTATCTTTTACTTAAATAGCAACAAAACGCAACAAATTTTTTACAGATTACTAAGTGTTAACTAATTATTTTCTTGACTCAAAATATTATCTATGTAAATTTTATTATATTATTCAGTGCTCATTGGACATGATACTTTTTGACTCAAATAAAGTATTGCGATATATAGGCATGAACTTCCTACAGTTGAATGAAATCTTTGATTTCCTTTTAAAAAAATAAATTATTACCAAAAATGCTCCATCACAAAACAAAATAATAATTATATAATCTACATGAGTTATGTAGATGGAAATAGTAAATATAGCATCTACATCTTCATTTCCATTTCATAGAAACAATACTTATTCAGAGCGTCATTATTTTGTTCTTAACTACATTAGTAACTCGTCTCCCCCTTCCAATTTTCCCTTCTTTCAATCAGTGTTATATATTTAGACAGACAAAATTTTCTATGCTCCATTTTAATTGTCATTCTCCTAATTAGACAACTTTATTACCTGTAGAATTATTAATTATTATGCTTATTACCTGTAGAATAAATTCTATAGTTCTAAATCTAAAATGCTTCTTCAGTTTGGTCTCAACGTAATCTTCCCAATATTATTTCTGATTTCTTCCCAAAATGAAATCTCTGCTTTTATCAAATTATTCTTCATTCACTTCTTCAACTTTCTTGCCTTTACATCGTTGTTTATTCTGTTCAGTCCTCTAGGAATGCCCTTCCTTTGCCTTTTGATTTGTTTTGATTTAAGGCCTAGATCACATGCTTATTCATTCACAAAGCCTTCTCTGATCTCTTCAGTTATATATTATTTTCTTTTAAAAATCTCTTCAGTGTATTTTGTGACTCTTAAAACCTTTCTACCTTTCTACCACTTTTTCTTTACCTTTACCTGCAAATATTTCTATTATGTCTCATTTCCCTTACTCAATTATAAACTACATGAAATTGGGATTTTACTTTATTCATTTTTATTACTTTACAGTAATTAGCAGTGGTTTGTGTGTACAAGTTATCAATATTTATCAATAGTTTTCCAATTAAATCAATTAAAATTTCAGATTTCTTATAGCAAACTGTTATCAACAAAATAACAGACTGATCCAGTTACTAAAAATAAGAGAAATATAAATCAAAACAATTCTCAGATTTCATCTCAAGAAAATTGTCAAAATATGACTATTAACTGTTAAAGGTCTTGTGGAAATTTAGGTATATTAATAGTTCCATTTTTAAAATGTATGTATATGACTTCCAGATCCATGTATTTACTCTGTATTTGTCTCTTGAGTTCCCCAAACTACCTATTAACATTTCATAATTATATTCTATATTTCTTTTTTCAAAAAATCCAAAACAGAGCTCAGTGCTCAAGTACACAGTGGAAGGGAACAGCCAAAGATGTTAGAAATGACATTAAAATGATGTAGCTGGTTAGATGGATGTTTTTTTTTTTCCAGATGAATTTGTATTAGGGCAGTTCTAAAATTAAGCTACGGGAGTTTGCTAATCATGGAATGGACGATGCAGTATTTTTTGATTTAGGTTTCTACTCTCTGTGTCAGTTCTAACATGGAAGACAATCAGTTTCTCTTTAAGTACTGTGGGAAAAAAAGGATCGCCCTGATCATCCTCAAAGATGTCAAGTGTCTCCCCTCCCTGGCTGGGTCTTCCCAAGATAGGATGTAATATCTGAATGCTCACTTTGGTTCAGCCCAGGGAAAAAAGCTCTGTTTCCACCCCCAAAAAATGAGGATGTTGCAATTTCGGACAGAGTTATCACAATGGTAATTTGTGGCATGTTTGACCAGAAAATGGCACATGGATCAGAAAGATATCAGGTTTCTTGACAATGACTTGATTTACCCTATGCCTCAAACATACTCTTGTTCTCTACCATGCCCCTAATATATGAAATATTAAAGTTCATATTCTAATCCAAAATTTGTTTTGAATAAATAATATATTTAAGGCACAGAAAAATTAAATGATAGCAATTTATAATTTGTGATAGAGCAATAAAAATCTTTTTCCAGAGGCTTAATTTAGTATTCTTGTTACAATTTCAGGCTAACTTCTACCACCTCTTTCCAGATAATATCTCAGTGTTTAGTTTTTAAGCTTAAATTTTACCATACTCTAATAAAAGAATTAAAGTCATATTGAAGCAGCCATCTAACTTAGATATTCTTATGAGCAGTTTACTTCAGTGAGCTGTTATTGCTTTCTGGACTTAGGATGACAGATAACGCACTTATTCATTCATTTATTCATTATTCAACAAATATGTTTTACTTAAATACTGCAGGACAGTATCTTAAGTATTGTAAATGCAACAATAAATAATACATAGATTCTTCCACTAAGTATTTATAAATTTTCAATGTTATTTTATGACAATGTTTAATTTTTATTTACTTATTATATTTGAAGGGGATTGGAATTAAAATATTTCCTAGTTATCATGTTATAGAGCATGCTGAAGCCTACACCTCAGGAAGCATATTTTACTTAAAATCTTAATGACCTCTCTGATTAGAAAAGGGAAATTAGCCAAGGGAAAAATTCCAATTTATCACTGCTTCTTGGTTATCTTGGTAACATATTCAAATTTTCCCTTAATTAACCCATTCTGAAATCTAAATTTAGTATAAATTGTACTATAATTTATTTGTAATCTATTTAACTAGGTTTTTTTTTCCCTAAAGAGACACATGAGATTATGATTCCACTTAACTAAGTTTGTTCAATATTTAGACATTGAAATACATGAGATTATGAAACTGTCTTTTCTTAACTTTAATAGCCTATTTAAGTATATAAATGAAATATTTCTTTGTCAGTCTGATGTAATTTTGTCAATAAGACACCTTACAATAATCATAATTGTGGTTCAAGATTATTTTCTATCTCTAAAATCTGTTCTTAAGCATAATAAAACTTAAGTTTCTACCTCTATAATTGCTGTTGTATGTTAGAACTTTGTGTTCAGCAGTTAGTTACCACATGAACTTAATTTTGGCACAACATTACTTAAGGATATTATTTTTCTTGTGGATATTTAATTTAAAATTATGTATTCTGATTTCCATAAATGGAAGGAACAGATTAATATGCACATGGAATCAAGAGAAAGAAATTTAAGGAAGGGAGGGAGGAAAAAAAGAGAAAAAGAAGATTGAATAAATGAAAGGTAGATAGGCAGAAAGACATAACGGTGATTTATTTTTTTGTGAAGTTAGAAATTCTTCCCTTCAATACTCTACATATTTGTCTGTTTTGGGCAGAGAGCTATTGAGTTTCATCGGTTATTTTGAATAATTATCTTCACTGATCTATTTAAAAAGTAAGCAAGAACAGTTTTGATGATTACAACTTCAAAATATAAATATATGGTGTTAAATGCACTTTTATTACTCTTTTAAAAAGAAAGAAAGAAATTGTTTCCTTTGATACTATAAAAAGTTTGTGCTTTAAAATGAATTTTGACATTTTGTCTAGCTTTATATCACCACCAGTAGTTTGATTATCTACATATTAATTTAGGTTATATTTTCATTAGTCTTCTATTCGCCTAATATATAAATAATACATTTTCTTTAAGAATCTTCTATTTCTGTAAATATTTTTGACAAGTATCATTTTTAAAAACTCAGGTTGTTCTGTTCGATGTACTTACTGCTATTTTATATTTTTATGATTATTTTGAATGAGATTTAAATCAATTCTCCTTTTTAAAATTGCCGTATAAAATATTAATGGTGTATATGCAATTATTTTTAATTCTTACATGTTTAAAGATATAAATTACAATTCTCTTCTGTTTTCTAACAAAACTATTATGTCATCATGAGCTCAGTATGGCTTCATTTTCTCTTTCCTAGGGCTTAAGTCTTCAATTTATTTTTCTTATAATTTTGTTCACTCTATAATTTCTGACATTTAATCAAAATGCCATCCATTAAGCAGTTACAATGTGCAAGATATCATAGTATGTTTGGGAGAGACAAATTAAAAAAAATATGTAATCACTACTCACATGAAGATTTTGTGCTGGACTTAACTAAATATAAAGGACAGATTTGTTTTACTTCCATATTTATTGTAAAATCTACTATTTCCCTATTACAAATTATGCCTTCTTTTAGCAAGAACACACACATACATATCTCTTTATATATCATGTTTATTATTTTTGAGAACTCTGTTTTTAAACATTTGTTTTTGCTTCTTTTCATATAAGTTTTTGATTTCTGGGTTCTGTTGTTTTGAAAATGAATATTTTATTTTTTCCCTAATATTCAATCATCCGTAGATACCTGATATAAATCCTGTTAATAGATAGTAAATGTTTGCTGGCAATACTATTGTAACCTCTTCTCTAGGATATTATTTTTTAAAACCCAATAATATTCATTAACTTTTATATAATGTTTTCTCTAAATTATCCCCCCTTAGATATTAGAACTACATTTGTCTTATTAATAAGTTAGTACACTTTCTTTCCCAATTATTATCATGGAGAATGAGGCTCACTTTTTAACTCAACCTAAAAGTGTAGAGGACACTAACAGAGCAGAACTCATTATTGATATTGTGGGAGATCACCTACTTTGTTTGAGACCTAAGTTGGTTGATCTTTCACAACCTGGTTTCTCCCCTCCATACTCCCTTCTTTCTGTGCTCTCAATATTGATGCCAGATTTACTTTTAACATCCAAGGACTTAGCATCTGGTTATCTGGTTATTATCTGGTTATTTAATTTTGTTGTTTTTTCATTAACCTGATCAATATTCATTATATTATTAATTGTCTATTTAATAAGGTCTTTTAGATATTCAATTATACTCCCTGGGAAAGTCATCATTTTTATGGCATTTTGTTCCACAAAGGATATATCCAACATTTCTTCTTTTGACATGAACTTATGATGTCATTGTGTTCTAGCTCATAGTCTATTTTTGTAAGATCCTATATTATACAAAAATGTGTAGATATCATCTTCTTATTCAAAAGAATTAATCTTTAATTTGTGACTTCTGTAACAGTTTTTTATTCTCTGGTATCCCTTTTATTTGCCTTTCTGTCATATTTATCTAATACTGATAGAAGAAAATGGAAGTGTCATATAAGTATTGTGCTATCTATGACTTTTTTGCACTCACTCTGGGAACATTCTTTATAGCATTGTTTCATTTCCAATCTTCCATATATTTATTTCTCTACATATACTTTACTTACATATTTCCCATGTAAATATGGTATTTTCCTTAGAATATAGGATATATTGTAAGTTACCTGAAGACAATGACTATCTTGTTTACTTATTTATATTCATATCTCCAGAACTTTGGATTGTTGCTGGAACATAATAATTATTTAATGAAAATTTCATCCATTATAGAAGAGGTGAGTGAACATGAATATGGTGAGACATTGGAAAATGCCTCAGAAAAGTAAACTTAAAGCCCAAATAAAGAACATATGAACAACAACAAAACAGAGCTAAGAGATTATAAATAGACTATAATATAATTGTAATTTATTCCTATCCCTACTAACAACAATAGGATATGCTTGACTAATTATATCTTAAAGGATGCCTCCTTCATTTTAGGAATATCTTACCAATATAGGATATTCAGAAAATGATTAATCACTGTTAAATGCATTATCATGGATTAAAAAACAAAACAAAATAAATAAAACAACAACAAAAAGACTAACTTTTAGCAACTTGTGGATACCAAGGTTTGTATTCTTTCCCAATTTCCATTCTGCAGTGGAATGCTACTAATTGATTGTGTACTTTAAATTAAAGGTAAAATTACAATTTCTTTTACTCTAAAAAGCTGAAGTTTCTACTGACCAAAACAATCTTCCTAACTGCACTAGTAAATATATATTTCTTTTAGTCTATTCACTTTTTAAACCCCTCCTCTACTGCCGCCCATCTGGCACACCTTATAGTAGGTTAAATTCTCCTTGAGTCTCATAAATCCAATGAGGTTTTTAAACTTTTTTTTTCTGTCACAGACAACTCTGTCAGTTTGAGACTTTCAGCTTTCAGACCCTCTTCTCAGAATAATGCTTTTAAATGCATAAAACAAATTAAATAAGACCATAAAGGAAAACATATATAATGAAATGCAATTAGGTTTTTTTTGTTTGTTTTTTAGTGGTGGTGCTTATAGACCTCAGATTAAGAACCCCTAATTAAATCCATGTTTAATAAACTTTAATTCTATCCACCCATCCCTATCCTCCCCAAACATTTTTGGGTTTTTTTTTTGTTGTTGTTATTTTGCTCAAATTTGTCTTTCTTTTTGAAGTACATACCTTCAATATTCAATAGTCATGATAGAATTATTTATGCCCCTAAAATCTTCAATTCACCCATAATTCTTTACCTATTTTATGAATATATTTTATTTATATTCTTTCTAGTAATATTAGTAATTACACAAAGTTGTAGAAATTATTAAATTCAATAAGTGTTTGGAGGCTTTTTGCCACATAATGGATGCATGCTCCAGAAATATAGAAGATGCCATCAGATCAACAAATTTCTTTTTCCATATTCCTCAGCAAGCAATCACAAATCATCATTACTGTCTCTTCTTCTGATCTTTGAACTAGTAGAAACTCTGAATGTACATCATGTTTTTGTTACATACTTGCAAAAAAACATTTAGATTTCTATAGACTTTAATATGTTCACTTATCACTACATAATGACTTTCAATGCATACAAGCCTAAAAACTGGTATATTTGCTGTGACAATATCAAATCATGCGGAAATTTTACTAAGGTTGAAAAGTGCTTCATACAGCCCACTGCTCATAAAGATGTTTCAGGATACAATCACAATCAGTCTTTTGCTGGAGCTATTAAAGGGCACATTTATAAGCTTTTGACAGATATGCATAAATAATATACTGCATTTAACCATATACCTGTGTTGTCAAATACAATGTTTCAACGAAGTGCAGTTTGAATGTTAAAATATTTGCAGATGCAGATTGAAATGTGATCAGTTACTTTAATATATAGGAATAGTGATGGATCAAACAATATATAAATAGCATGTGAAAGAGAAATAATAACACTAAGTTCTGAGTTTTAGGCACGTGTGAGAGAAATTATTTTTATTAATTTGACATTATTCTAAATCCAAGCATTTCTAGCTTAGATAGAGAAATATTCAAACTGACATATGCCCTACCATACCCTCAGGTATATATCTTTCTAACCCAAGATAATTTAAGTTAACATTCACAGGAATGTTTAATAGGGGGAAAATCAGTATATGTAAAAATGCAGGTTTTGGAAAAATGATAGTCATTTAATCTTCTTCAATGATTAAAACTTGTTGATTCCCCTTGGGAACTGATAGAGCATCCTCCAGATTATCAATATGCTAATTTTTTGAATGGAAAAGAGGTCATTTTTCCTAGCTGTAGAATATTATTGTTTATTCACTTTTAGTTATAATAACTCTTCATGATTCCTTTCTGGGTTTCCTTGGCAAAGATACTGAAGAGATTTGCCATGTCATTCTCCAATTCATTTTAAAAATAAAGAATGGAGGAAAACAGTATTAAGTGACTTATCCAATGTCACATAAGTGATAAATGTCTGAAGCAAGATTTGAACTCAAGATGAGTTTTCCTGATTCTGGGCCAGGCACTCTAATCCCTCCAAGTACAACATAGTTCAGTCTTTTCAGTGGAATGCAGGGGAGGGGGAATGATGTTAAGTAGATAAAAATTAAAATTGATTGCTATCTTTAATTCCTATTTCCATCCAGGTTCTTTCTACTTTGTGCCCAAAACATTTCTAAAGAGAAAAGTCTGGAAATGAATATAGTCTATAGAAATAATTATTTCTAAATATTTTTAAACTAATAAAGGACAATTTTAATATTGTGCCATTGCAAGTATAGTGATTTTTGTTTGCTTTTGATTGGATAAATGGGTTTATTTGCTATTCCCTAAGTAAATGTAATTTAACTGGTGTTTGGTAGCAAAGGAGTTATGTCTTTAGATATATAACTTGAGTCATTCTTTCCCCTTAATAGAATAGCAATGAGAAGAGTTGCTTGAAACATAAATATGGTTTTCCAAGACTAACAATATTTAGTGGGACAGTTATATAGGTAGTGCTTATTCCTAGTGCATTGCACATAAGAATTCCCTTGTTTTTACAAAAAATAATATAGTTTTAGGTTTGGTAATGCTAAGTCTCCATACTTTGTATTTTTTATTAATTCCCTTGATATTCTTGACCTTTTGCTCTTCTAGATAAATTTTGTTATTTTTTCTATTTCTATAAGATAATGTTTTCATAGTTTGATTGTTATAGCACTGAACAAGTAGACCAATTTAGGCAAAATTGTTACTTTTATTAATTAGCTTGGCCTCACCATAAAAATTGATATTTTTCAATTGTTTAGATATGATTTAATTTGTGTGAGGAGTGTTTTGTAATTATGTTCATATAATTTATGGGTTTTTCTTGGCAGGTAGGTCCCCAAATATTTTATTGTGTTTAGAGTAATTTTAAATGTGATTTATATATTTATCTCTTGTTGCTGAGTTTTGTTAATAATACATAGAAATGCTGATGATTTTTGTGAATTTATTTTATATCCTGCAACTTTGCTAAAACTGCAAATTATTTCTAGTAGACATTTGGATTATTTTCTAGGATTCTCTAACATCATATCATCTGCAAAGAGTGATACTTTTGTTTCCTCATTGCCTATTCCAATGATTTAATGTCTTTTCCTTTTTTTATTGCTAAAATAAGCATTTCTAAAACAATATTGAATAATAGTGATGATAATGAGCATCCTTCTTTCACCCTTGATCTAATTGGAAATGTGTCCAGCTCCTCTTCATTATAGGTAATGCTTGCTATCAGTTGTAGGTAGAAACTTCTTATTGTTTTAAGGAAAGCTCTCTTCATCCCTATGCTCACTAGAGTTGTTAATAGGAAATGGTGCTGTATTTTGTCAGAAGCTTTTTCTGCATGTCTTTAGATTATCATATGATTAAATTAATGCAGACAAGATTAAAAGGGAAGCAATAAATTGGGAAAACATTTTTTTTACATTCGAAGGTTCTGGTAAAGGCCTCATTTCTAAAATATATAGAGAATAGATTCAAATGTATAAGTCAAGCCATTCTCCAATTAATATATGGTCAAAGGATATGAACAGACAATTTTCAATTGAAGAAATTGAAACTATTTCTAGTCATAGAAAAATGTGTTCCAAATCACTATTGATCAGAGAAATGCAAAGTAATACCACACACCTGTCAGATTGGCTAAAATGACAAGAAAAGGTAAAGATGAATTTTGGAGGGGATGTAGGAAAAACTGGCATACTGATACATTGTTGATGGAACTGTGAACAGATTCAAACATTCTAGAGAGCAATTTGAAACTGTGCTCAAAATGTATCAAATTGTGTATACCCTTTGACCCAACAGTGTTTCTATCCTTTGACCCAACACTGTTTCTACTCGGATTATATCCCAAAGATATTTTAAAGGAGGGAAAGTGACCCACATTTGTAAAAATGTTTGTAGCAGCCCTTTTTGTAGTAGCAAGAAACTGGAAACTGAGTGGATGCCCATCAATTGGAGAATGGCTGATAAGTTATGGTATATGAAAGTTATGGAATATTATTGTTCTGTAAGAAACGACCAGCAGGATGATTTCAAAGAGGCCTGCAGAGACTTACATGACCTGATGCTAAGTGAAATGAGCTGAACCAGGAGATCATTATAAATGATACCAACCAGATATGATCAATTCTGATGGATATGACTCACTTCAACAATGAGATGATTGAAACCAATCCCAACTGCTCAGTGATGATGAAAGCCATCTATACCCAGAGAGAGGACTGTGGGATCTGAATTTGTATCACAGCATAGCATTCTCATTCTTTCTTTTGTTGTTTGCTCGCATTTTTTCTTTTTCAGTTTTTTTTCTTTCTTCTTGATCTGTTTTTTTTCTTGTGCAGCAAGATAACTGCACAAATATGTGTGCATATATTGGATCTAACATACATTTTAACATCTTTAGCATGTATTGTACTATTTGCCATCTAGGGGAGGGAGTGGGGGGAAAAGGGGATAATTTGGACACAGAAGGCTTTGCAAGGGTCAATGTTGAAAAATTACCCATGCATGTTTTGTAAATAAAAAGCTTTAATAAACAAATAAATTATTATATGATTTCTCTTGGTTTTGTAATTGATAAGGTCCATTATAATAATAGTTTTCCTGATTTTGAACTTGCTATGGAGTCCTGCTATAAATTCTGCTTGGTTATAGTGTAATATCCTCCTGATAAATTGAATTAATCTCTTTGCTAATATTTTATTTAAAATTTTTTCATGAATATTCATGAGAGAAATTGGTTTATAATTTTCTTTCTCTGTTTTGGATTTTCCTCTTTTAGGTATCAATACAATATTTGTGCCATAGAAGGAATTTGGCGGTATTCCATCTTTACCTATTTTTCGAAATACTTTAGAAATTATTGGAATTAATTGTTCCTTAAATGTTTGGTAAAATTCACTTGTGAATCCGTCTGGCCTTGGAGATTTTTTCTTAGGAAGTTCTTTATTTGTTCAATTTCTTATGGGACTATTTAGATCCCATAAGACACTATTTTACTTCTTCTTTGCAATTTATGTTTTTGTATATATACAACCATTTCAGTTAGATTGTCAAACTTGCTGCCATAAAATTGGGCAAAATACATCGTAGTTGCTCATTTAATTTCTAAATTGCTGGTAAGTTCATCACTTTCATTTTTGATGCTGCAGATTTCATTTTTTTCTTTCATTTTTTCTGACGAAATTAAGCAAAGGTTTATCTATTTTGCTAGTTTAAAAAACAGTTCTTAGTTTTGTTTATTCAATAGATTTTTTAAGTTTCTACTTTATTAATCATTCCTCTGAATTTCAAAATTTCTAATTTGTTATTTAATTGGGAGGTTTTTAACTTTTTTTTAGTTAGCTTATATATATTGTTTCTGTGATTTGTTTGGTTTGACCCACTCATTCTTTAGAATTAGATGACAATTTTAAAATGGTTTTTAATCTATTTTTCCCTGGCCCTTTGTTGAATAGAGTTTTTATTAAATTGTGGTATGAAAACAAAGCATTTATAATTTTTTCTTTCTATGTTTGATTGTAAGGTTTTTTATGCACTAATACATAATCAATTTTTGTGTAGTTGCCATGGACTCCTGAGATAAAGATGAATTCCTTTTGGTCCCAATTCCATTTTCTCCATAGATCTATCATATCTAGGTTTTCTAGGATACTATTAATATCCTTTTTTTTTCTTATTTATTTTGTGGCTAGATTTGAATGATTCTGAGAGAGGAAGTTTGAGGTCCCATACTAGAGTCGTTTTACTGTCTATTTCTTCTTGTAACTGCTTTAAAATCTTCTGTAGCTAGTTGGATGTTCTACCTCTTGATGCACACATATTTAGTATCATTATGACTTCATTATTTATGATACCCTTTATCAAGATCTACTTTCCATCCTCATCTCTTTTAATATGACCTATTTTTTGCCTTATATATGATCAGAATTTCTACCATTTTTTTTCTTCAGCTGAAGCATAATAAATTCTGTTCCAGCTTTTAAACTTTACTCTTTATGTGTCTCTCTGAATCAAATGTATTTCTTTTTAACAGTATATTCTAGGAATCTGTTTTTTAATCCACTCGGCTATTTATTTCTATTTTATGGTAGAGTTCTTCCCATTCACATTCACAGTTATGATTACTAGTTCTGTATTTCCCCCTATCCTATTTTCTCTCTTACTTATACATTTGTTCTCTTTCCACCCTGTCTTTAGTTCTGTGGCTTTTTAGGCCCTCCACCTACTACATTATCACCTTTCAGCCCTCTCCTTTATTTTACTAGTGTTTTTTTTAACCCACTCCACCCACTACCTTATCTTCTATCAACCCTTCCCCTGCCCCCTCACCCCCTGTCTCTGACCTTTTTCCCAGTGTTTCTTCCTTCCTTCTATCCTAGCCCTCCCTGTTATTTTCTTCTTTTTCCTCCTACTTCTTTGTAGGGTCAGATAAATTTCTATATCCAACTGAATGATTAAATTATTCCCTCTTAAAGCCAAAACTGATGAGATCAAACTTCATCCAATGCTCATCTCCTTCCCTTCTTTTTCTCAATTAAAACAGGTCTTCTGTGCCTCTTCATGTGAAATAATTGTCCCATTATATCTCCTGTTTCATCTTTACAGATATTTTCCCACTCCTTAATTTCTTCATAACATCAGGGACCATTCATAACCACACCCTCAGTCCATATATATATATATATATATATATATATATATATATATGTATATATATACACACACTCACATACATTTTAAATAATGCCTTCTGGATCTATTTTCCAAATTGTATGTTTTGTCATTGAAATATTTCACATTTTCTTCCATTTTTTTCATTCTTTTTAGTTTATTTGACTGATTCTTGCTATCTCACTGAGTCATTAACTTCCATTTGCCCTATTCTAGTTTTTAATGTATGATTTTCTTCAGTTGGCTTTTGTATCTCTTTTTCCATTTCGTTAATTCTCCTTTTCAAGGAGTTGTTTACTTCAGACAATATTTTTCTTTCCTTTTTTCAAACTGTTGATGCTCTCATGCATACTTCTCATTTGTTTTCTCATATTTTCTTCTACCTTCCTTATTTGTCTTTTAAAGTATTTTATGAAGATTTCCTGAAAGCTTCTGGGATTTAGAATGAATTTATAATCACTCTTTGTGATTTCTCCCATGGGCACTCTGTCCTCCTCTGTGTTAGTGTTACGGTCTGCCCTATCAACATAGTAGCTTTCTATGGCCAAGATTCTTTTTTTTTTTTCTTGCATGTCTTCTTTCCTTTTGTTTTGGTATTTCCTTTTTTTTTACATTTAACATGGAGCTCTGCTGGGGGTGAAGGTGGCATTATCCCAAGCTTTCTGTGCAGCTCTGGGTCTTGGCTTTGAGCACAGCACCCCCTTGTGTTTTCAGGGGTAGCTTTGCCTACTCAGCTCAGGAAACAGCCTAGTTTCCTAAAATTTCCTTTTGAGCTGGAACTAGAAATTGCCCTACTTATTTGTTGCTTTATTGACCTAATACTGAAGGTGAGTTACTGTGATTAAGACATTCTCACCATCTCTTCGAGAGTCTAAATGACTTTAGCTAAACACCCTTTTCGCCCCAGTGAGATAAACATTTCTTCAAGTCCTTCCCATCTATATTGAGTTGTAGGTTGGTGTCATTCCATCAGACTCTGTTTAAAGGCTTGGTTTATGTAGTTTTTGAGGGAAAATACCAGAGCTAAAGTAGCTTCCTGACTTTACTCCACCATCTTGGCTCCATCCCCAGAAATACCCGGAATTTTTTTTTTTATTAATACTTTTTATTTGCAAAACATATGTATGGGTAATTCCTAAACATTAACCCTTACAAAGCTTTCTGTTACAAATTTCCCCCCCCATACTCCCTACCCCTCCCCTAGATAGCAGGATATCCACTACATGATAATTATGTTAGAATACTTAAATCGAATATATGTATAGTTATTGCCACACATCATTTTTTGTTCAAGAGAAATTGTATCTATAAGACATAATAATCCGAAAAAGGAAATACAATGCAAGCAAACATCAATAGAGAACATGAAAATGTTATGTTGTGGTCCACATTTCACATCCCTCTCTCTAGGTGTATATGGCCTTCGTCACTGAACAATTGTAATTTGTTTGAAGCATTTCATTGTTGAAGAGAGTCATGTCCATTAGAACTGATCCTCCGGGGGTGGAGCCATGGTGGCAGAGATCAGACAGGATTCTCTGTAACCTCCTCTAACCTCCCCTCAAACCAACAAAATATGAAGCCTCTAGACTGATTCTGAAGCAAAAAAATCCACAATATCCGGAGAACAACACGATTCTAGAAGAAGATACTCTGGAAGAACCTCAAAACAGGTCTGTTTTAATGGGGCAGTGGGTGGCCTACTGAACCCAGACTGCAGCACAGGGAGATCGGGGCAGGGAGCTGGAGCAGGGAGCTGGAACAGGAGTCAGAACAGGAGTGGGAGCGTTGTGCTTTTCACACACCTGGGAGTCTTCTGTGAGCCTCTTGGAACAATTTGTCCTGATTGTGGGCAGGTGGTTTGGAGGGTCTGCCTTTTGAGGGGGATAGATTGTGAACCACTGGACCCCTGATGAGCATCGTAACTAGCTGCCATTACACAGCACCTTAATGCAATCAATCAAACAACAGGTCTGATAAGCACCAGAAATAATTCAATCAGCGGAGCTGCCCAGCCCTGACATAATTCAATCAGCAGAACTGCCCAGTTCCTGAAATAACTCAATCAGCAGAACTGCCCCAGGGCAAATTAAAGCAGCTGTCCCACCTTTGCCCTAAACAGACCTCACACCTTTAAAAAAAAATGAATAAAAAACCAAAAAGAGCTCTCACCATAGACAACTTTTATGGAGAGAGGGAAGAACAGACCTCAAATCCTGAGGCCCCTAAAGGTAAAGCAACTCCAGAAAAAGCC